>JALLBK010000184.1:0-23520 GCA_036940085.1 Discostella pseudostelligera
AATTGAACTGTTATTGGTTAACGACTACTGATACCAAATCGGTGTGTTTAGAACATGGACGGGGCGTGGCTAAGAGGCGCCCCTACTTCCAACAATGGCCGCTCAGGCCCTGAAAATCGGCGGTATTCTCGTGCGAGTGGATTAGAAGTAGGCGAAAGAAGTAATCGAATTGATTGGGTATTCATTGAGTATCGAGTAATCTACGATGGCGACTATGAAATTCATGTTATTTTTTATTTACACAATCGATTTACACAATGCCCGCTTGGCGGGAACTTCAAATTTGAAAATCATCGCGGTAGCACTTCTCCTCCCGCCAGCTTCCGTCGCATTGTTCTCATGCTCCCAGCCGCAGATGACCAATCCATCGCCCCCTCCGCCTCTGCATTCCACCGCAACAGCCGACATCTTTTACCGACGATATTGTTGTGTTGGGGATCGAAACCATGGCGAAGAGTCACCGTGAACAGAGCAAAGAACCTCCAAAGAAACGAGGAGGGAACCGTAAATTCGATGAGATGACCGGCTCATTCAGGAAGGCGGCGATTGGATTGATTGCGAAGGGAGTCGTCAAGCATCTTGGTCAGAGGAACGGCGCCCAATGCTCTCCGGGATTTGTGAAAGGTCTCATCGATCAAGCCACAGAAACTACTCCAAACCTCCTCATCACGCGATGACGTCAACAATGCTGTTAGACGACTCACCAAGGCTCGATGGGAAATAGCTGTGCGTGAGATCGTGCACGTTGTTCCAAATTGTTGGAATAAGAAGTTGATGATTGATTATCATTGTGGTAATAATTGGAGGCGATGCTTGTGTTGATATTGGTATTGTTGTTGCTAAGGTCACCCCGCTTGTGCTGCTGTCTCGGCTTGCCACTGCCACCATTCCGACGAAACGACGACGAAGGTGACGATGGCCGCTGAGCACCAATCTCTCCTCCGATCATAGTAATATTAATATTCTTCTTCATCGTTTCTCGACGGCGAAATAATTCGTCAAATCCCATTGTTGGTCGCTGCGAGTTCATGCCATGTTTATCAGCCGTCGATGAGGATGTGGCAGTGGTAGCGGCGGTAGCATTGGCATTGGACATACCGGTCATCCTATCCAAAAGAGACTTGGCACGCCATTCCGCAATCGGGTCCGAACTGCGTGACCAACAGCTTAGGACATGATTGTATAGTTTAATTGAGGGAGTGACATCTCGTGCATCCAATCCCAACAGTGTTCTTGAGTTGCCACCGTCTGCAGTAGCAGTATTATCGAGCAGTTCCAATCTCAAGCATATATCTTCCAACCTCATAATACAGCAAACTTCTTTCACTCCCCCCTTACAACGGATGCATCACATCATAACCACCAGACCATATCCTCCTTCAAATCAATCTCCCTGCCTCATTATCCCCTTCTCCCCAATCTTTCCCCGTCGGCTGTCACATGGAAATTATCGTCACCAGATCCGCGTATTACCATTACGGAGACATTTCACAGCACTCCCCACCAGCGAAACCAACAGCGTAGATGCCGCTTCTCCCGCTACCAGTCAGAGATCCAACCCAACGACAAGTTCTTACAACCCTCTAGGCTGTTGGTATCATGATATCATTCGATTGTGCATGTGCTATGTGATAAATGGCTGCCATCTACCAATACTACTAGGTAGTAATATGCAATGCGACGACGGTAGGAAATCGGGTGTACCCACATCCGAGAGCAGCCCCCCCAACCAAGCACACTAATCATGTTATTCTCCGGTGACAACTACTCTGACGGTGGCGGGGATGTATTATGAACGTAGATGTCGATATGGAGGTGCTTGGCATCGGCAGCTATGGCGCCGAATAGACAGCAAATAGCACCCCCATAGCTTGATATGAGCTAGTAGGAGAGAGGGGAATCGTCGTCCGAGTCCTAGTATCGCCACCGGTGGCAAAACAAAGCGGAACACTCGACTCTCGAAATCGATACTTTGAGATGCTTCGGATTTGTTGATTGTGTAAAAGATTTTGTTAGCAGAACTCACGATTTTGTGCGGTGTGGCCTTCAACGCACCGTATTTATTTCAAAAATTTCACACAAATATGATCGTCCGATGCCGCCCTCGCATTTGATGACGGATGATGCTACGAACAAACGGTGCTACCACGGCATAGTTCAAGAGTCCGTCAACAATAATATATGCTTAGTTTGGGAAGATTCGTTCTAGGTATTGAGATCGAGCCCGTCGAAGTCGGCATTGGATTGTGTAAATCGTCCAAAATTGTGGCCCGCAAACCAGTTTCTAGCTCGTAATTGTTATGATGCACAGTTGCTTTGTCTCATTGAATAACACGAGGAACGATGAACAGTCGACATTACGAGTTTCCACTCATGTTCCTCTCATAATATTGGCAATATGACTCCAGCTGATTCGCATTCGTCTTCTGAGCAACTTGGTGCAAGAAGGTACATGTCTCATCATTCACCGCTGGTTGCAAAACACCCTCGATGATCTGTTTCAGATGGTACAGAAAGAATTGATCGGCAAGTTCCAATAGAGAAATTGCTCGATCTATCCCATCGCTGCCGAAGATGTCGATATCTTGCGGACTCTGGCCTGTGTAAATATACTTCATCATCGTGAGGAAGCTACTGTAGCTGCAATTGGGAATTTCAATCTCTGTCTTATTGGAGGCACTCTCACGGAAGCCAGCCATGAACATGGCACGGAAACAATCCGACACAGTTGAGAGTACGAGCTTGTGTCCAAAGACCTTCCGTCCCTCTACTAAAAATGTCACGTCAGAAAATTCCTCATCATTGTAAAAGTGCCGCAGTCGACTCACGTACAGCTGTGGACTGGGTAGTTCGGTTACTTTCATTGGTGGAGGAGGGTCCGTGTCGAGGACGAAGAAATCATTAAGGTAGTCGGTTCCACAGGATCCTGCGTTCATGCATTTCGTAGGGAGAGAGAGACATGTTGCATGAGGTTGAATCATAAATTGAATAGGTGAACACAGCTGATGACATTGCTTACCACCGAAAATATAGATGAACCTCCCAGCCACTGCGGTTGCGGTATGACCCGCTCTCCTTCCAGGAGGTTTGCCGGAGACATACACACTGGGAACAATATCCTCATCGTTTGGGTTCGCGGAGCAGCTTAATGGCGCCGATCCAGTGTAGGATCTCCAGTCGGCAAATTTGGTACCGTTGGCATCTCTTCCAGTTGACGTTCCATCTTGACCTCCAAGCACATCCCACGTTGATGACGTCGACGTCGACCAACTTCTCTGATTGTCGCTCCCGAGTGTACTCCTGCCACCGCCACCACTACCAATGTCGCATTCTCCAGAATCGCTGACCATCTCCCAGCCATTATCATAGTAAGAAGACGAAGAAGAAGAATGGCCATATGCAATTTGTTGTCTACGGCTCTTGTTGTCAGCATTCGATGACTGGGACATCCCTTCTGTGTTAGTTACACTACCCTCGTTCACATCCAACCAGGCCATCTCCTTATGATCGAATACATGCAAGTCGTCAAAGCTACATAACATTTTTGGTGAACAGAGTGAGTCCATGCGTCCACGAGAGATTACGCGATAAACAGCATTGTCACAACTCACCATTTAGAGCTCGTTCCACTACCACCAAACAGGTACATTCGTCCACGAAGTGTCGTGAGCGTCATACCCGCACGGGGATGGGGCTTGATACCTAAAACGCGCGGCGTGGACCATGTGCTGGTGTCCGTATCCAAAATATGAATGTCATTTAGACGCTCTGAACCGTTCCATCCACCGAATATGAAAAGTTGTGATCTCCCTCCTCCTGCTGTGATATTGGACGTGGTATCGGTGGATATGCTGGCGTCGTTAGTAGCAGGAGTAGTTCGACGGCGACTCTTGTCTTCGAGCAATGCCGAGGAGTGGTTCGCACGTTGCTGCGGCGGGGTGCCGTGGGTCTGCACCTTGCGCCAAATGTATGTGTCGACATCGAGGGCGCTGAAGATATTATTCACATTTGTAGAAACGAGTTGTGAGGGTTGATAAGTTGGTATGAAATACAATCAGTCTAGAAAGAGGAATATGGAACTCACTGTAAATCATTGAGATACTCCCGACCATTTCCACCGCGAAAGACATAGACCTCGCCGCGGGAAGGGATGAAGTCGGCAGAGTGCATATTGCATGGACCCGGAGGAGTTCCCAGACTAGGCTGTTTTGATAAAAGTCGAATGTTTCGTGTCATGGCATTATGAGCAGTGTTGCAAAACAGTAATGTATAATGTCAAGTTCATGGGTTCTCACCGGTTGAAACCATCGCAACCGGTCTAATCCTCCCGAGATATCTAAAACCCACATATCACTTGCCGCTAATGGCCCAGCTCCTAGCCATCCCCCAATAATTATAATTTGTGCATCATAATCGTCATCATTGTCGTTGTTGACGTCCTCGTAATCTTCGTCGCCATTATCCGTTGGATTGATTAGGTTGGTGGTATCATTCTCTCGTTCATCCAAGGCTACCAAGTGTGAAGCCTCGACTTCGTTTGGGTGGCTGGTATGATCACTGGCCACCACATCCTCCTCCTCCTCCATTTCCTGCTCGTGCCCCTGCTGCTTCATCCGATGACGATGAATCCCATCTACTACATCATGGGCGGTGTCAGGATTGCAATTACTACCACTACCGTTTGATTTCTTTTTCCTTGATTCGATTGCATCTGCGTCGGATTCTTCACCGCAATCATCATGACTGGACATAGTATTAGTGCCATTCTCCTCTCTCTTGGCAAGCTCTGAATCAGCAATTGTTAAATCTCCAAGCCCTTCCATCACGGAGGGAGGATGTGTGCGCCATGGATGTCGATGTGAATGTAGCTGGTGGTGTTCTTGTTGTTGTTGTTGGGTAGTCTCTCGACTTTGATCAATTGCATTCGCACCCATCAAGGTCCTCCTTCCACCACTCATTCTATTGTGCCCATCGCCCTCCTGCCCAGAAGCAGTATTGCTGTCAACGATGGTATTAATATCATCGGATCGAGGATGCAATAAATGATGATCAACCACTGCAGCATCATCTCGGTGAAATAGTTGTAGTTGCTGCTGCTGGCGCCGTAATCGTCGTCGTCGCCTCGTTGTTGTAGCTAGTGTTGCAGTATGACCATTTCTACCAGGAGGTGGTACATCCCGTACTGTGTAATACTGTGTCAAAGAATTGCTATTGTTGTTGCTACTGCTGTCGTAGTTTCTGCTATTGTCGAAATGATTGTTATTGAAGCCGCTGCCTGCCACATTCTCATGCCCATCGCCATTCTCATCCATAAGTAAGCCCAACGATAATGAAGGAGATATCCAACGCTGCTCTTTCAATGAATAGATTAATAACGTTTGATGATTCCGTCGTCCATCGTACCCGCCAAAGCAGTAGAGATGGCCGCGGTGGTGGGTGACGGAGTGATTTTTGATTTGGGGGGTCGAAGTCGACGACGAAGGGACGCCGCCGCCGTTGCCGTTGGAGTCGGGAAGGTGGGGAATCTCGGACCAACGCATGACGAAGAATAATTGGGTATCAAGCACTGTTAGAGCAAGGGTTTGGAGGAGGATGACGGGGTGGCTGGTGGAGGTGGAGGGTAGATAGTAGACCCGTGTTTAAGCTGGGGCGCGGGCCAGCGAGCGGCAAGCGGCAGCGGAAATGGCAATGCAAATTTGGCGGGAGACGAGGACTCGACTGTAATTATAAGTACACGTGGCAGAAATTTGGCGGGAGAGACGCGACTGCGCCAGCCGTTACGACAGATTTTAGCGGGAGACACGAGGTACACGTGGCAATATTCTTCCCGCCATTTTCAACAATGCACCGAACACCGAAAGCCGACGATGAGATTTCCGCCGTCACCGTCATGACCACTATTAGATACTTCTTAGTTTATCTTGCTTGATATTGAACGATGTTCTCCGCATCCTCCCTACTGCCACTGCCGATGCCACCAACCTCCTTCCTATACGGTTTCATCGGAGGCACCATCTCGTACTTGTGCTCTCGTGCATTATCACCCATCCTCACATCCACACTTGGATCGTCCTCCTTCCAACGAAATGTCAATTCATTGGATGAAGCCAAGCGATACCATTATCATTCATTATTACCATCGACAATCCATGCATTTGTTCAGATTATTGGTACTTATTCATTTGTTTTCTATGGATGTGGGGAAGAGTCGTCGTCGTCGTCGTCGTCGTCGTCGTCGGTGCTATCATTCGACGAGAGGACAATTGTGCCCTACGGAACAACCCATCTTGGTCCATCGGTCTACATGGGAATATTTGTTGGATATCTCGTTACCGATGTGGCATGTGCGCCGTCCCTATCGAGTATGGGATATCCCTTCGTTTTGCATCATGTAGCTGCAACGATTTGTTGGTCATATTGTGCCTGCTATCGAGTTATGCAACCGGTGGCAATGCTACTCCAATTTAATGAATTGTCGACACCATTGATGAATTTACGACAGATTCTGCTAACGGCGGGGTACGATTCGAGTGCTCTCTCTGTAACGGTTAGCAGTGTTGCATTCTTTGTAGCTTTTGGGATGGTTCGTATCGCACCATTGCCATCAATGGTATACAATTGGATTTTCCGCGATTATGATGCTATTCGGAATACCATTGGTTTTGGTGGTGCCATATTTCTTTCGCTTTTCTTTGCGGTAAATGCATTATTGCAATGTGGATGGTTTTGCATCATGTCTCAAAAGTTGATGGGGATGGTGGCGAAAGAGAAACCGAATACGAAGAAGACATGACACAGTTTAAGTTGAAAAGATCGTGAGTATCCAGTTCAATTCAGCAAGCTTAAACAACTTCCGCTTATACTTGTACACACAATCACGAGATACTTAGAATGGATGACCACCCTCTTTCAGTTCAATCCAAACTTCACCCCTACGCTTTCCCATACTATGCACCGCATCATATTGTGCAAATTCCACAAACTCCTCGCTACCATCCTTCGGAACCAGGCCATCCCGTTTGAGCATCAGTCTCAATTCTCTATCGGCATTACGAACTACTGGACCCATAGCCGCATCCTCAAATGTACGAACGGCCACAATACGACCGAATTGCGATGACAGTGATATCGATTTCCACTGCCCCTCGCCAGCCTTCTCGACAGCATCGGCAGGCGGTGGGGGTGCCTCATCATCGCCATTACTTGCATATTGCAATGGCCACAACATTACTTTCTCACGTGATATTTCGGCATCATCATCATTGTAAATTTTCATGAGTGACGGTGCGTAGGGGTTCATACCCCGTGAAAAAGCACCAAGACTTCCGTAGCCAAAATCACGTCGGTCGTAGGGAGTTGCAATTCCTACATAACCGGGATATTTTCGCAATTCATAGCCATTTCCGCGTCGTAGTAATATGTATGGCAACTCTGGCGCTGCAGCCGCGGCACGGAAACCATCGGGTTGGAGCTGGGCCAAGAAATCTTGGATAGCCACCGACTTGTCCACTTTTTGATACTTTCTTTGAGGCAATATTGTTGTTGCATCCGTTCCCTCTTTGATATTAATGGAATCCCAATAGTCCGTCTGCCCTACGATTGTTACACCATTGCTACCCCCCACTTGGAGTTTGTAGACGGATATTCCCGAAAATACAGCCTCCGGCTTCCATGGCAAGACTTTCGCGGTTACCCGTAATGTCCATCTGGTAATGACATCTGCTATTTGTAAGCTTCCACTACTGTCCTGGCTTATCTCACCTCCCGTTACGGAATGTAAATTAATACTGGCACCAGCGAACAGTATCTTTCCCAACAATGTCCGACCGGCTAACATGTCGACATTGTTCCGATAGGAGTTTACGCCAGATAGCGATGTTAATGGATCATCGAATGTCACATCAGGAGCGTACCATGAGTCTACCATGGGATTAAAGAATGAGATGTATTCTTGTGTCAGCACTCGTTTCAACTTTGTGATTGTATTGGATAATTGCTGCTTCTGTTGCAGTTCCGATGACGACGAAGCAGCGGTGGTGGACATAAGTTTTCGTCCGACATGCTGGCCGACATAGTGATTTTGCGGTCCCAGCAGGGAACGGCATGGTTGTGTGCTGAAGGCATTGCTTCCGTTGAGGAATAATGATAGCGCTGCCACTACGGAGATGGACAAAGATATTATTATGGCCGTCATTTTCATGGTCGTCGATGATTTTTTATGGAGCAAGTGGTGAAAGTGGAAGGTGGAAGTGGAAGCTCAGCAAAAATTGAGTCAGAAATTCAATGGCGGGACAGGCGGAAATTTTTCCCGCCATTGTCAAAGATTGACAGTTAGGGGAGGAATTTGGCGGGAAAAGATCGCCGCCACCGCCCGCATCAGCATCACCAAATCGTTCACCAGTCAACAACAAACTTCATGACCATGACATCCGCATCGGCGTCGTCCAAATCGATGAGTCCAAATAATAATACCACTTCTACCAACTCAGACGACGGTGAGAGTCGCACTACCATCCTCCCACCTGGCATCGTTGAATCGCGGAATTATGACAAACATACCAAATCCCAACAAATATCGGCCGAAATCCAAGCATTCCTATCCGGACACATTGACGATGGCGGCAACAAAACCTCCCACTCTGAATTTCGCACCTTCTTCACAATATGGATGTTCATTACCCGCCTCCCATCGCCAAGTTGGATTGATTTACATCCTGGTTATTTGATGCGTGGCATGTCTTACTTCCCCGTCGCGGGAAGTATATTGGGTAGTATGTATGCAATTGTATTTGAATGCTTACATGTATCATTGGGACTTCCGGCCTCTGTGGCAGCATCGGTTACTATTGCCTTTGGATTGTATATAACGGGCTATTTCCATGAAGATGGGCTGGCAGACAGCGCAGATGGAATGGGAGGGGGGTGGTCAAAAAGTCAAGTACTTCGTATCATGACAGATTCACGTGTGGGTACCTTTGGCTGTGCGGCACTTAGTCTATTTCTGTTTACCAAAGTACAGTTGCTCGGTTCGTTAGAAATGTCACGGTGGAATGTAGATATCTGGCAAGGGGGTAGCTCTGCTGGTGCTGGACCGGCGATTCTTGTGGCTCAAACACTTTCTAGACTCTCTGCACCGTACCTCATACGGACGAGAGATTATGTTGCAGAGGTTGGGCCGAAATCGCCATTCTACCTATTCATGGTCGAGGCGAAGCATATCGTGACATGGTCGCGGGTTTTGTTTGCCATGTGCTACTGTTTTGTGGTGTCTGCTGTATTGTACGGTCAAGCCTTTGCAGCTGTACTCATTGTCACGGTTTTGAGTCTGGCACATCTAGCAGGTACGAAGGGCGAGTATCTACTAGGTGGAGTCATGGGTGATTTTTTGGGTGCAACGATATGCATATGCGAAATTCTAGTTCTTATTTTGATTGCTTCGAGGGACTCTATCATCGAAACCTACCGAGTGATCACTGAAACAATACACTTATCCGATGGTTCATTGGGCTCATCCGGTTTCTATCAACAGATGGTGGCGTTATATTGTCTAGATCGTGTGCGTCCTCTCTTCCACTTCCTGTCTCTTATGGTGGCACTGAAAATGTGGTGTACATTTGTTGGTCCTCCGGATATGTACGACAGAGAGGAAAAGAAGGAAGCGGAAGCAAATGCTGAAAAGAATGACTGAATGGCCAACATAATATGATAACTACCTCCCGCTTGACAAATAATTATCTCAATCATAAGGAGGACTTAATGGAATGTTAATGATTGCAGCAACGACGAATGTAGAGATATCTTACCGAACATAGAAAAGGCAATGCCAATCGTTACAAGACCTTCTTTCTCCCGCCAATTCTACGCCACGTGTAAGTTGTTGAGTCGAGTCATCAACCTAGATATCTCCCGCCAAATTATTTATGCTTATCTCCCGCCAAAGTTTTGCCCCTTACCTTTTACTTGAAGCGAGATTTTCACTTGGGACTTTGGTATATTTCTACGAACCAATATCGCTGATTTTATTTCTTCGACTCCTCGCTTTGGGGCCCACCATCTCATTGCAAATTTCTTGAAGGTGAGCCTGACCATGGCGGCCGCGTTGCTCCTATCTAGGGACTCGGTCCAGACTCGGAGGAGGCCACGGCGGTTTCACTGCTTACTCGCACTCGGTTGTTCATCCAAGCTTGCGGTGTGGCGCTTCGTGTCATTTTTTCGACGGCATTCTCGTCACTCGTCATGAAGTCTTCGCGCACATCTGATCGGAGGCAGCGTCCTCGAAAAATTGATATCCACTTACAGTAATTCTTCTCGCACTCTCCCATACTCTTTTATTTTTTCAGAATTAAATAAAATGGTTGTATCAAGTCTCGAAGGTCTATCTGACGCACAGAAGCAGGAGCTCGTTGCGTCGCTCTCCGCAATTGTCGTCGGCTCGTCTGGAGCCGAGGTGTCAGCGGAGGCACTCAGTGCTGTGGCAACGGCCAGTGGAAACAGCCTCTCGGGAGCATGGGCGTCTGTTTTTGCATCGGCTCTTGAAAAGGTGAGAGAAAATCTTGGAGTGATTGATGCTGTAGTGTCTTTATCGTTTTGTGATTTACTGATTGATGTTGTCGTCATCCTTGTGCAATGTTTCAGGCTGGATCAATTGACAAGTTCTGTTTAGCACCAGGAGGTGGCGGTGGAGGAGGAGGTGGAGGCGGCGGTGGAGGAGCAGGTGATGCTCCAAAGGCGGCCGCGGCAGTAGTTGAAGAAGAGGTTGAAGAGGCACCCCCGGCTGTAGACAGTAAGTTCATCCCAACAACATGATGTCAATCGAATAAATTCATTCTCACACACCATTCTCATCTATGTGATATCGTACAGTGTTTGGTGGTGGTGATGGAGATGGAGGTGACTACTAGAGAATAAAACAATCTGGGGACATATTTAATACTTACATTTACTTCAACATATTGTCTCTCATTTGATTGATTGTTATCGCAAGCGAAATCAAGGACTGAAGAGAATGCCATGTTATACTGAGTTTTCACGAGCATTATTTACAGTTGTTATGAAGCTACGTTATGTTTGATGTAGCGGATGAGGTCAGAGGCACCCGAAATTAGCAATTGTATGGATTCTTGGCCCACTTTGCATCAAGTCCTGCTGCACACGGTGTCTGCATTGTGTCGCTCTTTCGTTTCAACGACTGAGCAATGGTGGATGACTGACTTTGCTCGAACACCAACGCCTGACTCATTGTACCATGGGAGCCGAACATCGAAGGTATGGCGTCATTATTGCCGTCGGAGTAATTCGCAATGTACGCTGTGGTCGGAGATTCCGGTGCGCCACGTGAAGTGCCGGGACGTGCCGGCAGGTTCAGTCCATTCTCCACTGGGAGACTAACAGGCTTTGCATTTTCTTTTTCACTGTTAGTGCCCACGTTGGCAGGGTTGTGCCGTAAATCAAACATTGACAGATCGACTGACGAGCTCTTGTTAATGGGTACACTCGCCGTTCGGTTGATTGGAGTCACTCGAGCAAGGGGGGGAGTTTTAGCCGATGAAGGGGCAGTATTCATATTTTGAGTGGTATTGCATGCTCCATGATGAGGTTGGACGTGAGATGGTTTCACTTCATATTGTTTCGCTGTGTTCAGATGTTCCATGACGACATTTCCAACATATTGTGTTCTTGGCTTTTGCTCTGCGAGTACATTAGAAGGCTTTGCATTATTGATCGTTTGATCCATTGGAGCCCACTTTGTCTCCAATGCGGCTTGTGCAGAATTCGAAGCAATCATACCCTGGGTACCGCTGCCTGTATTATTTTGACGTGCCTTCTCGCTGTCCTTCTCAAATCCAAACCTACTGTTCGCACGGTCAATGTCCAACATATCAAGTGCTTCTTTGAGAGTGGGAGGTGCATTGTTCGCATTAAAACCATCATGATACAAGCTATTCCCCAACTTTTCACCAAAATGACGCGCGGCTCGTTTCATTGCATCTGTCACGGCTCCTTTCAGTGCATTTCCACTGGCTGTTGCTAGAGACTTATCGATCGCATCGCCTGCTCCACAATCCTCTTTGGTGGAAACGAGAGCGAGTGATTTTGAAGTTCAAGCTGGTAGAATCTGCTATACATAGTATTGACAAATTGACAGGCTTACCTCGATACACACCAGATCGTTGATGAGTAACACGGGCAGTTGCAATGTAGGAAACATGGTATCGACCTTGTTCGTCTTTAATTGGCTCCTCGCGGGTGGTATTTTTCACCTCGAGGCACCAACCATCATAGCCAAATGTTTCATTCAAAATCTTTGTTACCATATCTCCACTCATGTAACTGAGTTTCTTTCCTCCTGGACCTGCGTGTTCAGAGTTGAGACGGAAGTGTTTGAGCCAATAGCCGTCAGCAACTATAACATTGCAGTGGTCACAGCACTATGCTCACCCTTCCGCGACGAAACTTCAGAACGTAGTGGTTTTGTCGATAAATATCGTTCTACTGTGATGGGATTCTGCGAACGATAGAGCAATGGCATCACTTTGAAATTGAGAATGTCGCTCATCGGCTCGACGCATCGGCAAATCAAACGAGACAAAATGACGCAACGTACTCCTTTGTGATCGCGAAGAATGCTTCCGTCGGCGTTCGATATGAAATCTTTATTGAAATTTCCGCCCGTTTGTTCACTTTGTACTGGTGCCATTCTATGATGCTCACTGGGTGGCTAGAGAGAGAGGTTGGATAGTAAGGGTGCGGCGGCATCGGCATCGGCCAATTCATTGTGCCGGATGATTTTGTTCGGAGACCGGAGACCGCCGCTGCGGCGGAGGGCAAAGATGGTTGCTGGAGGAATCAATAAATCAAAGCACATGTGGATAGATACTGATTCCTATATCAAGGTTTTGGAGGGAACTTGAATTTTATGGCGGGAACTTCAACTTATTGGCGGGAACTCCTTGATTTTTTGTCGGGATCTTTGCGTCCACTCAAATCGTCATCATCGGCGTCGGATGGACACAATAATCATGAATCATGATCTTCCATCCTAGCCCCCATCATCAACAATACAGTTCAATAACATGCCACCGAAAAGCGCACCATCCCAAGCCGGGAAATTCAGGCCATTGAAACGCCCTGTCAAGAAGACAGATTCGTCGCCCTCGGACTCGGCCACAGCTTCTGCTGGCGCTGGGACGGATGGCGACACTGATGGAAGTCGAGGCCGCGTCGGCGTCAGTGGACAGAGTCCTCCGCGGGGAGGAGGACGGGGCACACAACAACAATCTCAGCCAGCTGGTCGTGGTGGTCGCGGACGAGGTGGTAGAGGAGGAAGAGGTGGACGATTCGTCATCCCTACCGGTACGGCATTTTTTACTGGCGAGGCCGCCAAACGTAGTGACGCTAGTGCAGTAGTTGCGGATGGGGGTGCTAATGTGGCAGGTAATATACCAAGAGTGACCACGGGAGCGGCTGCGTCCTCTAAAACTAGTAGGGCCGCACGTTCGACAGCTGCACGGACCAAGGGGGGGGAGGGGGAGGAAATTATTGTCGGTGAAATGGTAGACTTGGATGAATATGGTGGCGATCGTGAAGAAGGTGCGAAAGGTGCATTACGAAGCAGTAAAAGATCGGGCGACTCGCATCGTTTTCATGATGATAATCAGTTGGATGAGGTTGCGGTAAACAACGCTGGATCTTTGGATCTATATTCGTATGATTCGGATTCTAGCATGGAGATGGAGACTGTTGGGCGTAGACAGAAACACAGCGGTGACTCCACCATGCCACCGACACAGTTACCATTTCCTCTTGCTCCCCATCAACAAACAATGTATGATTGTCAGGAAGAAAGATTTGATGAGGAAAAGAAAATGTCGGATGGTGAAGTAGCCGCTGCGTCAGTTACAAATATATCTTCCAAACTGAGTGATCCTCCGTTGCGATCTCCATTCCTGAATCTATCATCTGTCTCGGAGGAATTGAAGCAAATTGAGACGAATTCCTGGTTCTTAATGAAGTTCCCAACTCGATTGCCGCTTTTAGATACCTCGTCTTCATCGACTCATGCATCGAAGAAGAAAGCCGCCCGCGTTAAGTCCGAATCAAATGACGATAATTACGGTGACCCAGATGCCGTGGGAAGTTCCAACATCGACACGAGTATAGCAGGGGGGGCTAGTTTTCTTGCATCTTCATCAGTGTCAAATGGACCACTTGGATTCGATGACACATTGAAAGATACTGCTGCTGGAAGGTATGGCAAAATTGTTGTTCGCAAAAGTGGGAAGACAGAGCTGATTATAGGTGGAGGAGGCGGTAGTCCGAAGGTAAGTATTGATCGTGTTATCGTATCCATTTATTCCTTTGGCAAATTTCATTCACGATACGTGCGTTCGGCTCCTTGTCAACAACTTTTAATAGGTTCGTCTTCTCCTACATGAAGGGCTGCAATGTGGTTTCCGCCAAGAGGCAGTGTGCATTGATCCGGATATGGCAATTTTCGCGTCGTTGGGCAGTGTAGACAAATCGTTGATTGTGACACCTGATGTAGAACGTGCATTTGCATTTTCGTGAAGAGGACGAGTTATGATGTGGTCGTCAGCTGGTTAGAGATGTTGATGGTTGATAAATAATGATAACCGAGGGAGCATTCCAACTCGAAGGAAAGTAAGTTATGATGACTACCACCATTGAGATATGGAGCCCATCCCAAACTGGCTAGGAGACATCTATCGGCTGAACATCGATCATATTGTTACTTTTCCAGATCTGTTATGGTGGATTCAGACGAATACTCGGGAACACAATACTATTATCCACATATATGATTATCGTCATCTACCTAATAGCGCACCTATTATGCAATCGATTTCTGAATGACGTCGATATCTGTTCCTACCATTTGTATTTCACTTAGAACTGTTTCGATTAGAGACCATCCATCTGCGCCATGCACCTCTTGACAACATCCGCAGTGATCACTTTATTCCCCTTCTCCATCTTAGCAGTCTCGTTCAAGATTTTTTCCAACATTACCTCCTGCGCTTTGTTGATTCTCTCAGCCATCACCAACTGCTGCGATGTCGCCAACCTGCTCATCTTTTGATCGATTCCCGTCCTCTTCAAGCATCGTTGCATGATCTCATTCATGTATGACCTTAATTCATCTGGGCTATTGAAATCTCTGGCAATTGCTGATTCATCGTTTCCGCATTCGACCGCTTCCTCGTCATCCGATGCGGAGGGAGATGGAGGGGGAGACGGGTCGCCTGCCTTGCGGAAATGCATTATCTCCTCCGACGATATGGTGAGCAAAGTTGAATTCGAAAGAAATGCCACATCCTCTATAGACG
Source organism: Discostella pseudostelligera (assembly GCA_036940085.1). Lineage (NCBI taxonomy): Eukaryota > Bacillariophyta > Thalassiosirophyceae > Thalassiosirales > Thalassiosiraceae > Discostella > Discostella pseudostelligera. The sequence continues at coordinate 15,348 of JALLBK010000184.1, forward strand.
GTTCGTCAAATCCCAACTCTAGACAGCGGCAGTTGTTGGTATCACTCGCTAACAGAACGGCACGTACACAAATGGAATCTTGTCGCAATTCTTACCTTCCAATGGCGAGTAATAGAGTTGGTAGATCGGCACTTTTAAGCTTGATGATGGGATAGAGGAATTTGCGCTCTCGTTCCTTTCTTCATCCGTTAGTGTGTGAAACTCATTCAACTTTGCCTTAAGCGTGGCCGGCCACCAAACTGAAACGATCTTTGGACTAGCGCCGGCCTCTGATGGTGATGCATGCTCTTCATCTTCATCGCCGATATTCCATTTAACTGCAGTATCGACAACATCAAAATAAATGGAAAAGTTGTTTAATGAGACAAAAATTATCGTGGACTTCTCCGCTCCAGGGCGACATTCATTATTTTGCACCAGACGTGGTATGTTGTGAAACTCACCCTCAATGCAGTCACCCATTTTGAAGCCGAGGGCTGCGGCTACGTCGGCAACCTCCTCCGATGGCACGACGGCACTGCCCTCATTGCTCTTCCTTCTCTTTGGAGGGGCGTTGAGAGGCATTGTCGCCGCTGGAAGCTTTCTATTTTCCTCCTGGTGGGGGTCCATGGTGGTTTTGGTTGAATTGATGATGCGTTTGTGCTGCATCCGCGTTCCCGATGGACGGTACACTTGGGTACTTACCATACCCTGCGTACTGTACGTTACAAAATCTGGAACCGCGCCAAAAATAATGATCACCCCAGAGCGCAGCCGTTACATGCGTGCATCATTATTTGTCATTTGCAGTACAGTCTCATCTTCACAGATCGCTTCTACCATAACCATACCCTTTGGACGATGGATCGCTCCTTATTAGGATGTACAAAATGCAATTGCGCCAGCTTGTTTCATATGATCATACTCTAGATTTAACAAAGGGGAAGTTCGCAAACTGCATGAGTTGCTACGGTACTCCTCCTCTCTAATTTTTCAGCCAAAGCTCTCTTATGAATTTAGTGTTGTCATGACTTTTTTGAAGTTCTCAGACCTCTCAAACCCGCCATCGACCGGCCCGGCGGCACAAGGAGGGTTGTGGCATCCACGGTTGACGATACCACTCACGGCATCAATAAACGAATTGTCTGCCATTCCATCGTCGACATATTTCTTGAGCTCGGTGATGTAATCCCATCCACCAACATTGTAGCTCTGCAGTGATTCGATCCAATAAAACATGCCCGCAATCCACTTTAACTCCTTGTGTTCTTCACTGGAGCATATGATTTGCGGATCCTTGCAGAAGTCAATTTCGGGGTATCGGCTATCTCGTCCCTCATCTTGTGCGCGTTTGCCAAGAAAATAATTCAGCTTGCCAAAATTACAGACGCCAGTGGTTTGTATGACTCCCCGACCCCACCAACAACAGCCCTCCACATCTGTTCGGCCACTCCGATTGGCAACAGGACTAGTATTGTCAACTCTCCCAGCCTGTTGGCCCTCGTAATCGGTACAGGACTGAGGTGGGGTTGCCCACGGATTGTCGCATTGATAATTGTAATCCCAAAATCCAGTAAAAGGATACTCCGACTTTGGCCCACAGAACATGGGGCCCGGCGCTCCATACCATTTGGCGTGAGTCGTCCCTTTGATGGACATTTGCGGGTCAACCTTGCATTCCATGTGTTTCTCAGCCTCGGAGCAGTGATAGTCCTGATAGCTCTGTCCCAGCTGGCCGCATGCATTCGACAGTGGATATTTCATGTCGACTAGGTCCCAAGAGTTCTCGTCACACCTGCAGTTTTGAGAAAAGATTGAGAACGAGATATTCGAGCAAACAAAACGATAGTTTCGAGGCAACAACCAGTGCAAAAACTCACGCGTCGTATTGTATTGTTTCCTTCATACTCTGGGACAAATGAAAAGCAGAGACATATGAATTAGAAAGATGCAACAGCAATGAAGAGAAATGACAGCAACGCATTCAACAGACGTGTGCCCATTCAAGTCGCTTACCTGACCAAGAAAGGCAGCAATGTTCACCAATCCATAGAGATATCCATTTTGACTGTNCATTCAAGTCGCTTACCTGACCAAGAAAGGCAGCAATGTTCACCAATCCATAGAGATATCCATTTTGACTGTCATCGCCTAGATAAAATCTTTTCCCTGCAACTCCAGCCTCTACCATAACTTTCAATCCATCGATGAAGCCTTTGTATCGATACACCTCAGATGGAGTTGAACCTTGATATAAGAATAGCGTGTCATCAATGAGAGAACTTTTTGATTCAAGAATATCATATACTCTATTGACGGTTAAACTGGTGTTGGCATCGGCGGCGTTCCCAGTCGGTGTCGGTGGTGTTGGTATTGCTGGTTTCGGTTTGCGAGTCGGTTGGTTTGCAGGTTTTGATACCGACGGTTCCATCGGCCGTGGTGTTATCGGTCTCGGCTTTGGATTTGAGGCCGGATTGGATTGGGAGGTGGAGATTGCCGGTTTGTTCGGTTTATTTGCCGGTCGTGACGCCGTCGGCCGTCGCGTAGGACGTCCGTTTTGACCAGAGCCAATAACTGCATTGTTTTTGCAAGATCCAATCGGGTACCAAACTAATTTCCAATACTTCTTGTTTGAGGGCTGGAATTNCTGCATTGTTTTTGCAAGATCCAATCGGGTACCAAACTAATTTCCAATACTTCTTGTTTGAGGGCTGGAATTTTGGCTTGTGACACCATTGCGACACTGTGCATCGAAAGTTCTTCCCTTTCCAACTGACAAGCTCCCCTCTCACATATGATGACTGTGCTTGGAATTTCGGTGCACAGTCTTTGCCAGAACCATTGCTATTCACCATCGAAGGGCTAGAAAGTCGAGTTGGCCGTTTTGTTGGCGGTTTGACTATACTCAACATCATATCTTTGGAGCAATCACCCAAAGGCTACCGAGTGAAACATTACCGATGAAGATAAAATGGCGCGTGGTGGGAATAGATGAAGAGATGATGTAAGTAAAATCATTGCGCTAAAATAACAAACAGGTGCACTAAATAACAATAATGCACTCACAATCCAAGCGGAGATTGAACCTTTAGTACCTGGAGCATACGCCTCGAGGCCGCACCACTGTGTGTACGGATAGTTCTTGCACTTGTAATTTTTGCTATTTTTGGATGCCAGCTCACCAGCATCGTATTCCTGTAGTTTGAATGCTGGAGCACATTGAGGAAGTTGTTCCACCCTGCCACTGCCATTGTCATTGGTGTTCATTAGCGAAATTGTTTGAGCTTCCGCTGTAAGTACTGGCTTGTCGTTCGCTCCGTATTGACTGCCTTCAGTGGTGGCTGATATTGCGAGAATGGTAACTGGAGATTTTTCACATTTTTCACCGAAATTGAGCAGCTGATTATGAAATGATTGTCGGTTGCCATTAGGGACATACTTCCACGCAAGAGATCACATGTACGATGCCAGAGATTATTTTGTACTTACAATCCACGCCTCGCTCCAATATCCTGATGCTCCCCCAGGTGCGTAACTCCCATTGCTGCACCACAATGAATACGGGTGTGGTCTGCATTGGTACATCTTACCCTTCCGGCTAACGATGTCACCCGGTTGGTAGTCTGTGCTAGACGAGTATGCCGTAGCACACTCTACCATCGACCTGCTATTACTACCGGATAATGATGAAGGTGACGATTCTTCGAGGGTGCTCCGTCCGCCATCCCGCCTTCGCCCTCGTCGTTGCTGAGGTCGCTGTTGCTTACGATCGTGAATCACCGTAGCGTCATCGACTATTGCTGTTGCTGCGGCCATTGACGACCGCCATGGTGACGACAACAGCAGGCTCGAGCCGCTTAGGCAAATGATGGTACACCATGATGTCCTCCTCAACATCGGGGCAAGGCGCTTGTTTTCGTTCGTGATTTTCATTGTAATAATATTAACACGCCATTGTCGTTTGTCGTGGTGAGGGAGGGAGGTGTGTTGGTACTGCGTGGAGTATTCGTATTCCTATCGTATGTCGGATCTCATGGTCGTCACGGGAGAGTGAAGAGGAAATCGATGGGGGCTGGGGCGGCTGGGCTGAATGAAAGGGACAATAAAAAATCAGAATAGATCAGCCCCACAAGCCTGCCCTCGGCTGTCTGTCCTTCGACGGTGACTTCAAAATCGAACCAAACCCCCTCAAACCTCAAACCCCCCAGAGACCATGATGTCGACCATGCCCTACGATATCTAGACCTTCCACTCTACTTCAGACACCCATTGCACACGCAGTAGCTCCCTATGAACCTCTCAATTACTATACTTGCAGAAAATATGGTAGCTTCTGTTGGGCGGCCCTCTAACCGATATTGTGTTCGGCAGCCTATCCGCTGGCAGATACTCTCTCAGCATAGCTCAAGGAATTTGCAATCGACTAATTACAAGTACTCCTACTAGGTAGTCATCTACTATTATTTTTACCATTGTCAATTGTCGATATCAGGCAGCATTATTGGACCGTCTCGCTTTCAAACTAACCAGCCCTTCCGAACCGGCCGAGCTATCCTCTATCCTCGCATCATCTTTACCTTTTTCCTTCATCAAAATCCACCTTCGCCTGAGTCAACGAATCGAACACGCGCTTCGCCACAAATCGTTTCTCAGCATCCAAATGTCCCGTCTTATCCGGATGAACAACCCGACTCGCCTTAAAATACACCTTCTTCACCTTACCATCGTCCAACACATCGGCCAACGATATAGGCTTCCATCCACTCCCCTCCCAAAGAATCGTATGCAAATTGGCAAGTAGGGCACGTAGCTGCTTCTTCTGTCCATGCTCCTCGGCCCATGCCTTCAACTTGGGTTCGAGTCGTTGGCGTACTACATCCTCCTCGGCATCGGCCTTGGCTTTCTCAATCTCGCGAGTGCGCAATTCGTCAATTGCCTTTTGTTGGGATTGTTCCATATCATCAATACGCGCGTTTACGGCCGCTTGCACATTCTCTGATTTACCAATAGCGTTGGAACGGGAGAGGGATATGCCTTTAACACCCGCGGTGGTACCGGCAAGGTCGTTCAGTGCGCTGGAGGAACCGGAGGGAGTAGCCGCACCAGAGGATGATTCGGTAGTTTCACCATTCTTAACAGGACCTTCCACCCAACGTTGATCTACATCGTCCCAAACTCGATTGCTGGTTTGCTTTTGTGCATATTCGCGCTTTAATTTCTCGGCACGTGTTTCGCCCGGCATGGCCCCGGTGGGAGTAGACACTGTTGTCGTGGTGGGTATGGGCATGGAGTTGGAGTGATGCATGNCCCGGCATGGCCCCGGTGGGAGTAGACACTGTTGTCGTGGTGGGTATGGGCATGGAGTTGGAGTGATGCATGTGCGGAGCTGGTGTTGAGGTGTTGAAGCCCATGAGATCAGCGGTTGGTGGAGTCTTTACCTGCCTTTGAGAAGTTTGCTGTTGTTGTTGCATGCGGGGAGCTCCCCCCGAGATGGGTGCCGAGGCACGTGTAGGACGTTGCTGCTGCTGGGACGGTGGTGGTGGTTGGGTTGACAACATGTTCGAGCTCGCACTTCGAACAGGACGACGAACTGCTGCTGCCGGGGCGGTAGATCTCTTTACTCCACCTCCACTAGTCCCGATAGCACTACCTGCCGATGCGGTACTGCTGTCGAGGTGAAGGTCTCGTCGAACTCTACCCAAGTCGAGCAATTTGAAACAAATGACAGGAGTCCGTGCGTCATTCAAATCATCGTCCATGTCACCCATGCCACCACCCGCACTACTGCTCACTGCCGCCACAGCATTCATTGCTTTTCCCATGTACTTGATCGCCCCCTTTGCCGCCTTGGTCACCTCCTGCGTCATGACATCGCCCTCATTGCCAACTTTGTGGGGTGGAGCAATCATTCGCCTTAATTCCTTCGACGACGCCTCTTTGACGGGCAAGCGGGCATTTTCATCCTGAACATCCCACCACGAGTATGACGCACTTCCATCGCTACCCGAACTACCGGCAGAGGAGTGAGAGGTATTTGGCTTCTCGTCAATCCGTACGCGCCAATGATAGCCGTCGGCGCCGCGGGGGTGGATCGATTGGAGAGCACGGCAGGATTGTTTCACAGTGGAGAGGGTGATGCCATTCTTTCGCGACATGTAGAATGCATTGTAGCTGGTGGTGGGGACGCCATCGCCACTGCCGCCGCCGCCGTGGTGACGGGGGAAGTCATTGGAGATTTGGTACAGTACGAGGACGTCGGCCATGGTTGGGGTTTGGGGTGTTGCGGCGGCAAAAAAATAATGTGAGCAATTGTTTGTTGTTGTTGTTGTTGTTGTTGTTGTTGTTGTTGTTGTTGTTGTTGTTGTTGCAGGTTGTTGTTGCAGGTTGTTGTTGCAGGTTGGGCGAAAATGGCGGGAAGATGGAAGATACTTAAGCGAGTATCGCTGAACATTGGTACACGTGGAACTATGTTTCGTGAAACTGCCACGTGGCAGTATCTACAACTTGGCTTTGGTTTCATACGGTGCGCGCGCATTCGTAATGTTCATGTTCTGTTCGACGGCAATCAATATATTATTAAGTTAGGGTTGACTTGCCATCTAATCTACTTTGATTTTGTTGTGATCTCCTCTCAATGCATCCCTAATCCAATTCCAACTTGCAACTAAGTCCATTACTTAAGTACCCGTCCTTCTCAACCATTTCTGAAGTGGCATGCTTAATGGGTCGACATCGAGCATCCCTGACTCGAAATATCCATTCATTATGTGGGTATTGTAGCAATATATTGTCCCAATCATATGCCCAAATCAATTACTTTTACTTCCAAACGAGGGTGGAACACCCATTTCTCCCATTGGCGGCTCCACCGGATGGTGAGTGCTTTTAGAATTCCCTCCCATACTAGTATCATCAGAGCCTCCCCCAACACTTCCTTGTATTGGTAGCGGGAATCTATTCGGGCCGACCTGCGAGGACTTACCACCCATTTCCAAGGACCTTCTATAACATGCCCAAATTGCATCTTTGATCACTGTTCTAAATTTACCATTCTCCAACTCGTATATTGCACTTGCAGTCGTTCCAGCTGGACTTGTAACACTATTCCTCAAGACAGCTGGTTGACGAATAATGATATGGTTTGAGGATCATTTCGAAATTCTCAGAGGCAATCACCATGATTATCGTCTTACCTGGATGTTCTCCTGTCTCCATGGCAAATTTTGTACTTCCTAACAAAGTGTGGTGAACTAGCGTAGTTGCAGTGTCCCGGTTAAACCCCATGTGCACTCCTGCATCGATCATTGCCTCCATCAATAAGAATATATATGCTGGGCCAGATCCGCTTATAGATGTGGACATATCGATGAATGACTCGTCATCGACGAATACAGTCTTTCCAAAGGAATCCAAAATACGTTTGATTTTCTTCCTTTCATTGGAATCTACAGTTTCGGTGCAGCTCCATACCGTCACACCACATCCGATCTGGGCTGGTGTGTTGGGCATTGATCGTGCGATCTTTGAAACCATAGCACCATCGATATAGCTTTGAATTGGTGTCCCTGCCACCACGGACAAGATAATTGCATCGTCTCTTACATTAGCAGCACCTTCCAACTTGGCCCGGCGTATCTCTGCGTGTACCTTCGCAACATTCTGTGGCTTCACGGCATATACAATAAGATTAGAACCACTGATCGCATCGGGTATGGATGTGGCGGTCCGTATGCCAGGAAAGTGTTCTTCTGCTTTTGAAAGTGCTACGTCGGACACGTCAAAAGCAGTGATTGATGAAGGAGATTGGAGATTTTGAGTAATGAGAGGAGATAGCATAGCTTGGCTCATCTTGCCAGTTCCGAGAAATGCGATCTTCTCGAAGATGTTGGAGGTGGATACGGTTGATGAAAAGGCATTAGCTCGGATTGTATTCAGGCGCTTTGCGAGGCGGCAGGCGGTGGCTGAAATGATCATGATCACGGCGAAGAAGGTGGAAGAAGCTAGAAGGAAATGCGGGGTACGAGAAGTGCCGTCACGATAGTTTGGGAGAATCGGAGCAACAGTAAGAGAGCTCAATCATTGAGAGTACAATGTCTATTATTTATTGGTGGAGGGGTTGTTGCGATGGAGGCGATACTCCAATCCTTCCCTTTACACAACATAGTTGATGTAGTTCCCACTAAAACTAAAAGGT
>JALLBK010000185.1:0-45453 GCA_036940085.1 Discostella pseudostelligera
CGAGACTCGACGACAGCCTGTTGGCTTTGCGTATTCGGTGTATCGGGGAGAGGAATCGCCAGCGAGAAGCCAACACAGAATTCGAACTCAACTCTAATAAGAGAACTGAGAGCAAAGATGTGAACAGTGAACATGGTATTCTTTGAATTCAGGGCGGATTTGAGAAAATCCTGTTTTAATTAAGCAGTTCCCGAAGGATGATTGCTTATTGGTTGGTAAATTTAGGCGGAGGAGAACTTGGTGACGGCCTTGGTTCCCTCAGAGACGGCGTGCTTGGCAAGCTCACCAGGAAGCATAAGGCGGACGGCGGTCTGGATCTCGCGCGAAGAGAGGGTGGCCTTCTTGTTGTAGGTGGAGAGCTTTCCAGCCTCGCCGGCGATGCGCTCGAAGATGTCGTTAATGAACGAGTTCATGATGCTCATGCCCTTCTTGCTGATGCCGGTGTCGGGGTGGACCTGCTTGAGCACCTTGTAGATGTAGGTGGAGTAGGATTCGACGCGCTTCTTGCTGCGCTTCTTCTTGTCGCCGGGGGCGGCGACTTTCTTGGCAGCCTTGGCGGGTGCCTTCTTGGAGGGTGTCTTGGCCATGGTGGAAGTAGTGGGTGATAATGAATCGATATCGAATTCAGTCGATGAGACTTTTTATGAGAGACTCGAAGATCGTGGCCTTCATCATGCAGACGAGCTCATAAAAAGTCATCTGCAGCTTTTGCACATCGCCTTCATCAGCCACCCAACTCAATCATCATGTCTGGAAAAGGAAAAGGAGGCCGCGGCGAGAAGAAGGCAACCAGCTCTTCTGCCAAGGCCGGGCTTCAGTTCCCCGTCGGTCGTATCGGCCGCTTCCTCCGCCAAGGAAAGTACGCCACCCGCATGGGCGCCGGCGCCCCCGTCTACCTCGCCGCCGTCCTCGAGTATCTCTGCGCTGAGATCTTGGAGCTTGCTGGCAACGCCGCCCGTGACAACAAGAAGGCTCGCATCGTGCCCCGCCACATCACCCTTGCCGTCAAGAACGACGAGGAGTTGAACAAGTTGCTCGGCGGCGTCACCATCGCGTCTGGAGGTGTTCTTCCCAACATCCATGCCGTTCTCCTCCCCAAGAAGTCTGCCACCAAGTAAACTACTGGCTGTCGGTGACTTCTTGCACCCCAAATCATCAATCAAACAGGATTTTCTAAAATCCGCCCTATCACACAAAGTCTGCAAGGCATTAATCGAAACCTACTTGTCAATTAATTTAGGTGGACAAAACGGGAGAGATTATTCTTTTCGGCCTTCTCTTCATCCTCCAATTCAGTAGCGGTCCAGCAGGAAGGGCAAAGCGCTATCAAACTGTCATAGAATAAATCCATATTGAATTGCAAATTAATTATTCTCAAGTGTAAGCCATGTTTGACGGAACCACCACTGTCCTTCCAGTTCTGTAATATCCCATTCCTCTTTCACCCAGCTTGAATTCAAATCCTCCTTTCCTTCCGGTCCATCTGAGACTTGGCATGAAATCATCATCACCTTTTAGAACAAAAGACAATGTTAAATAATAGGAGTATGAGCCATGGTTGAGCTTATTGAATGAAATAATATGCATCGCGATGCTCACCTTTGTCGATTACCCGACCATTGGAATCAAGCTCCACCACGTCAAACTTCGTCTTGAATTTGATTGCTGCTCTAAACGACCTTGGCATTCCTGTTGCCGAGACATTCACTTTCACATCTCCGCCCATGCCATCGGTGGTCATCTCCTTTTTAACACTTTCCAGGCCTTTTTTGTAACCATGCCTCCACGGAAGTACTCGATTTCCTCCAAGCACTGTAGCTTCATCGTCACTAACAATAACAAGTCCGGATCTTCGCAGTATCTCCGCCTCGCGTTCTTCTCGTGTCAATTTGCGTTCTTGCTTGACCTCTTTTCCAGCGGCATCGCCCTCGTCGTCTGGCTCATCTTCTGCATCACTGAGAAGCTCACCAGCAAGAAGCTTTTGACGATCAATCTCGGCCTCCTCTCGCGTCTTGTGCTGTGCAACTCCCACACCTTCAATCGTATCCAGGGCGCATTCCAAAAGTGCATACTCTTCTTCAACCCCATCTTCACCCTTCACAGGATTCGACTCCTCCTTTTGGTTCACTTCATCCTCGCGTTTGCGCTTTCGCACGCCTGATACAACATCTTCCTCTGTTGCTTCTTCCTTCAAGCTCCCATCAGCAGCAACCTCATCCTCGTTCAATTTGACACCTGCAGATTCAGCCTTCAACTTCTTCCGCTTCATGGCCTCCATCTTTTTCTTGAGCTTCGCAAGTTTCTTCTTCTTATTAGCCTCTTGACGTTTGGGATCCGCCTCGATGAGCATCCTCCTACGTTTCATGGCAGCTATTTTACCTCCGTCGTACATGCCCTCGAAGCAAATCTTTGGTAACTCCTTCACACAAAAGGTTCTAGGCAATATATCCATGCCTGGTACTAAAGGGTAAAACTTTGATAAGTCCCAATTTCGAAAGTTGGTCAATTGTCTCTCCAAGTCCAGCTGATTCCCCCTCATGCGATGAGTGTCCACACGAAATCCGATAAAGTATGTAATGGAGTTCGCTCGTTGAGCATGCGTCAAGAGCGCTGTTCGATCGGCCACACACACGTCAAATTTCTTGGGCCATAGCTGAATCTTCGACAGCGGCAACGACCGTCCCATCATATCCGATACAAGTTTCCTCAATCGAGACTCTACAAATCCTGCCCATGCCTGTGCGTCATGCTGTGTCGGCCCGACGATGCATAGGCTTAAATAATGGGGGTACCCAATGAAGAAATCAGATGGTTCAAACAACTCCTTCCATATTTCTCCACTTTCCACCATCTCCTTGTCAAGTACATCTCCTCTCTGATAGTTCTTGTACAGCTGATCCACAATCGCATGTCCTCGACAAAATTCCTCATGCAATATCTGCAACGTCTGTCGACTAACACTCAACGTAGAATTCATTGCAGGATATGCCGGCGTAATCATCGGTGCCACCTGCCGCATCGCCGCGGCTTGGGGAGCATTCCACACCGGCAATCCCAGCTCGGCATCGTGTGGCTTCGTCAGCATTACTGGATTGGGCCATCGCCATGATTTAAAGACCAGGAAAAATTTCCGCAGCAAGCTCGCGGGACATGCATTCGGATACAGCTGCAACACTAATGCCACGGCAATATTGATATTGACGCCACCCCAGTATCCCATTTTGTTGGAATACAATCCACGACTTTTCGCCCATTTTCGTACTAGACGCACGACCGTTAGAAATGTCTGATATCGTTCTGCGGTACCACTCATGAATGCCGCAATTAAATTTGTCACCCGTGGTCCATTCAAACTTTTTTCAGTCGCCGAATCGACCCCACTCAATACCAAATCATTATCAATGTCAAAATTGCGTGGTACCGACGGCGTGCTAAGACGAGCGAAGAGCAAGTCAATATTAATTCCCTCCCAATCAAATGTCAAGATTGGTACGGCAGTATTTTCAATGGGTACGAAGTTGGTAACATCTGGATGATTGCGGATGCGTTCGGCGAGACTGTTGGGATCACGTTGGGGGGTAACATCATCGTCGTCATCATCATCTATTTTGTTGGGTGGGGTGTATCCACTCCCAAAGAAGTCCTCGCGGGTGCAAAAGTTGGGTGCCACGGCAATGGTGTCTGCATGCCAACCAATATTTGTTATTGAAATAGAATTGAGAATAAACAATAGTTGGTGTGAGATTCAGGGCAAGAAACAAAAATACCGACGAGGAGACAAATCTCGAATCGCATGTTGAAACGACAAAATAAGGATGTGCTCCACACCTCCAACAGAACATTCACATACTTCAGGCAAACGAATAGTACCTATCAACAATAAAATATAATGAAAATGAAATAATTAACGCACCAATATCAGCACCAGGTTCATGCACCCCCAATCGATAACTCCCACTAGTAAACAATTCCCCACCGGCACTCTCTACCGCATCGGCATTCAACCCCCGTTTCAATGCTACACTTTTAATCCATTCACGATGCAATTGGCCCATTTGCACTAGAACACGTTCACGTGTTCGAATACCATCTTCCGATTCCAATGGGACATGTGTGGCAATGTAGGAAGTGAGGGTGGTGTTGAAAGATAGTTCGGGTGGGGTGGGTGAGGACCCGTCGACAATAGGAAGGGCGGGTGTGAGTGTCCGTCCGCCAATGGTGGTGGATAGATCGATCATTGTTACTAATTTACTGCGGAAGTGGGGTGGGTGAGTTGTTGAGGCGCCTGCAGCTGCCTATCTGGTGGTCGGTTGCTGATACTGATATGTGTTGATGTTGGAGTTCTGCCGCTGCCGCTGACGTCTAATTAGCAATGTCTCTTGCCCTTTTAGTTAGTGCTGATGATCACGGTGATGATGAAGTTGGTGTTGATGGCCAGTGATAGTGGTTTGGTTGAGTGTTGATGTGATCCCTACGGCGCCGCCACCGATTGGATGTCCATCATGGTCGCTGTCGGTGGAGCGTGAGCTGGAGCTGGAGCAGTGAGAGGCGAGGGTACGATAACCCTCTTTTTGGAACAGCCCTCTTTTTTAGCCCTCTTTTTGGCGGGAGATTTTGACTCGACTTGATTAGATTCACCTTCATTCTTCATTCTCTTCAATTCAACTCAATTCATCCATCAATTGTCATCGTCTATCAACAATTCTCCAACAAAATGTCATCCCAACCAAAGATCGTCATCGCCCCCAAGAAGAAGAAGAAGAAGCCATTGATCATCGTATCAAAGCAGCAGCTTCAGCAACGGTCGGAGTCGGCGGCGATGGCACGGCCTGCCAGTCCCAACACTGTCGCTGCCGCTGCCGGTGGTGGAGCCTCCAATGCACCGTCCACCGCTCCTCTCACCATGGGCACCACAATCGGCGTTGGTGGCGGCATCAAGAAATCCAAATCCTCGTCATCGTCATCCACCATACTCATCAAACCATTTGAGAAACCACCCGAGCTCCCACATGATTTTTACGATAGTAGTCTCCACACATTGCGGAGGGCATTGACATGTGTGTTACGTCATGAAGCATTGCTTGATGATAGTGCTACTGGAATTACCACCGGCAGTTGCGGTGGCGGCGGTGGTAGTAGGAGTAGTGGTAGTGGTGGCAGTCGTCTCATTGGTCGAGAGGAATTGTATCGCACCGTTGAAGATTTGTGTGTGCATAAATTCGGTACAAGGCTGTACTACGATTTGGTGGCAATTATGGAGGATGCAGCGGCGGAGGTGGTGCGTCGATTGGCTACTAATGATTCTTCTTCTACTGCAAGTTCGTGGGATCATCCACTTCATGATCACAGCAAGGATAGCATGGATGTGGTGGGGGTGGGGGGAGTGGGACGAGAAACTTCCCTTGATGCAATTGTGGATTGTGCATCGGGAGATGTGGGATACAATGCTGCACAATTAATTAATGATTTGAATTTGAGGGATGGTGGATCCTGTGAGAGTGGTGGCAGTGGTGGAGGTAGCGACGAGATGGGAATGGAATACTCGGACAACCGATATGCTTTATTGACAAGGATGCATTCCATTTGTCGAGTTTCGTATGCAGAAGAATACTTGACATTTCTCCGATCAATCTTCTTGACATTGGATAGAGCGTACGTCTATTATGCTGATGTTGAGCTTGAGGAAGTTGGTAGTGGAAACGAACAACGAAAGCGGATGAGGCAAATGGCGGCGCAGCAACATTCGGCTATGGGAGATGACACCAATGTCACCGGTAGTTCCTTGCCACTTGGCGGTCACGTAATCGAACGGTCCACAGCATCCGTGAGCAATCCGCGTATTTGGGGACTTTGGGATGTAGGTATTGCATGTTTGCGACAACACATGTTGCGCACTCCAAACGCGGCCAGGCCGAGTGGCGATGTGATGGGTGGTACTCTCCCCGTCCTCACGACAATGATACTGACCACGGCCTATGCTGTCCTGTCGGAATTCGACCACCCTCACACGTCCTTCTCATCCTCCATGTCTGACACCCGTCCTCTCACTCGGAATTGTGTCCGTACCATCATTGACCTTGGCTCGCTTCCTGCCCTATTAGAAGAATTAATTGTTGTCGCCTCGGCAAGATTTGAGAAAGAGGGGAAAGCATGGGGAATACATTTGAATGAGGGGAGGAAATCCGCGCCGGAATTTTTGTTGCATGTCGAACATAGATTGAGGCAAAGTCGCGGCTTGTCGGGGTATTACCTGCCGGAAAATCCCGCAAGTGTGGCGGCATTGCGACGATTGTCGAGACTCAAAGTCCTCACTGGGACGGTGATCTCTCCATCACGATTGTCGAACCGGGTGGTTTGGTCATCTGCTAATGATTCCACTCGTAGGATATTCCCCGCCCTTATCGAGAAACAATTATTAGGGCCGCATCTCTCGCTTCCCGATACGGGGATATTCGAATCAAGACATTTGTATCCCATGCTAGATGATGACAATGGGGCAGGGGGAGATATGGCTTGGAAGACCCATCCGGGTGGGAGCAAATTGTTTGAGAATGCCAAGCGACTGTATGGACTGTGCTGGAGATTGACAGCGTTGGCATTCCAAATGTCCCAACATAGTGCTCGGCCGTCCAGCGGAATTACATCACCGTCGTCCACGTCGGCACTAGATCTTCTCCGACAAGCCTTTGGCAAATACGGTCGTTTACGTGGTTACGAAATTGTCCAGCAGGGCCTGCCCAAGCAATCTTCGGATGGCACCAAAACCAATATCAATTCTAAGGAGATGGAAAAGAAGGTTATTCCTGATTTACTGGCGTTCAAGCATCATTTGAACTCGCTCCACACCATGGCTTTCCAGGGCGATGAATCTTTTGGTGTCATGGTACGTTCGATACTGGATGATGTACTGAACGGTTCGGATTCAGGACCGTCGCTATCAGCCGAAAGGGAGGATGATGGAGGACGACGCACAGCTGAATTATTAGCCAAACATGTGGACATGCGATTTAAGGATGCCAAAGCCTCTGTGTCACCGGAAGCTTCGTCTACGTCGTCGAATCTGTTTGCGGCGGCAATAGCCACCGATGCAAATGAATCATTCCAAAATGACGTCTTCGCGTTATTCCGTCATCTACACTCGAAAGATGTGTTTGAAGCATTCTATAAACGCGACCTTGCCAAACGACTATTGACTGGCCGTGCCGTTTCAACTGACATGGAATGGAGCTTCTTAACGAAACTCAAGGCAGAGTGTGGAGCGGCATACACAAGCAAGATGGAGGGCATGTTCAAAGACATGGAATTGAGTAGAGACATCATGAGCAGTTATGCAGCCTATTCTGCGGGTGCTGCCACATCTTCGGCAGGTGCTGGCCCCGTGGGTAAAATGGTGGACATGGATGTTCAGGTTTTGACAACGGGTTATTGGCCAGTGTATCCAAAATACCCCAACCTAATCCTGCCGCCAGAGTTGCTGGGACCTCGGACGAAGTTTGAAAACTATTACACAGAGAAGTATCAGGGGCGGAGAATCACATGGCAATATTCCTTGGGGAACTGTATCGTCAAGGCATGCTTTCCGAAGTCAGCAGCGCCCAAAGAACTTGTCGTTAATATGTGCCAGAGTCTCGTGTTGCTTTGTTTCAACGTAGGAGTTGGGGAAATCATCGAATTGGGTTTGACGCTGGATGACATTATGAAGAAGACTGGCATTGATGACAGACCCGAGTTGGAACGTGTGTTGCAGTCTTTGAGTATGGGGAGAGATGGGACGCGTGTGTTGAGAAAGGTTGACTACGACAATGCAACCCAACCCATGTCATCCTCTAAAACTTCCGATAGCAACAATGACCTGGCAAAAAAGCAGCGTGTACGACGAAATGTCGGTCCGTACGATCGCTTCTTCTTCAATTCCTCCTTCACGTCTAATCAACGGCGTATCCGCATCACAAACATTACCATGAAGGAAACGTCAGAGGAACGGACAAAGACGCATGAGGCAGTAAGCAACGATCGATTGTGGTGTATCGATGCCGCAGTGGTCCGAATCATGAAGGCACGAAAGGCGATCGATCATCGTGACTTGATTGGAGAGGTGATGGCGCAGTTGAAATTTCCGGCGACAGCAGCTGACATTAAGAAGCGGATTGAGGGTTTGATAGAACGGGAGTACATGGAACGAGTGGAGGGAGACCGCTCGAAGTATAAATATCTAGCATAAAAGACAAATGAAGCCCGTTGATGGAATTAATATCTATTAAGTAGTATACCATTCTTCTTTACGCAACAATAAATCCCCATGTGTCTTCGATAACACGCCCCCGCTTCTTCATCTCCTCTAAAGACGCACTCTCAGAATCCAGCTCGAGCCAGTCCATCAAATCTGCGAGCTCCTTCACCTCATTAGGCTTATTCGTCTCACTGACTTTGGATTGAACGGTGAATAGGGCTTCCTCCAACGCAGATTTATAATCAATCTTTTCATTAAGCTCATCATCTTTGGCCCGGTACTGTTCGGCATCTGCGATCATCTTATCGATATCTTCAGAAGTCAAGCGGCCCTTCTCGGCCTTGATTTGCGCCCGGGCTTCGGCGTTGGTAACCTGATCGCGCGCCGAGACATTGAGAATACCGTTAGCATCGAGGGCGAAGGTCACGTCCACCTTGGGTTCCCCTGCACGTGCACGTTGGACACCAGAGATGACAAAGGAGCCCAGCTTGTTGTTGGCGTCAACGTGGGCGCGTTCTCCTTCATACACCACAACGTCGATTTCCTATTGGAATTGAAAGGATTGTGGTTAGACACACAATTCATTGTCAACGTTGACGTGGAACAGTAATGATTCAAAGGATACTCACCGTCTGCCAATCATCAACGGTTGTATAAGTCCTAGTCTTCTTACATGGGATGGGCGTATTCCTCTTAATCAGAGTACTCATTTGTTTTCCCTCCAACTCAATTCCAAGCGAAAGTGGTGTCACATCCAAGAGCAACAAATCTGTCATAGCCTCAGCCCCTGCCAAGTCTTGTCCCCCACCAGATCCACCGGTGGCAAGGATATACCCCTGCACAGCAGCACCGTGGGCAACAGCCTCATCCGGATGCACAGACTTGCAAAGTTCAATTCGTCCATTGAACATGTCATACAAAGCGGTTTGGAGACACGGGATACGGGTTGACCCACCAACGAGAACAATATCACTGACATCCTCAATCTTACAGGCGGCATCACTCATGACTTCCTTGACCGTATCAATGCACCTCTTGAACAAGTTAGCATTGAGCTCTTCAAACTTGGACCTATCAAGAGTATTGACAAAGTCAAAGTTGCCAACCAGTGAATCAACCTCAATTTCTGCCGACATGCTGCTCGACAAGACGCGTTTGCAGTTCTCCACAGCACGACGAAGACGAGATTGCGCTCGTGCGCTCTCCTTCACCTGCTTGTATACCGATGCATCCTTGGCTTTAATGTGCTCCATGCACCAGTCCATAATGGCATTATCAAAATCTTCGCCACCAAGATGAGTATCACCACCAGTAGCCTTGACTTCGAACACTCCCGAGTCCATCGCCAAGACAGAAACATCAAAGGTTCCTCCACCAAGATCGAAAATGACCACGTTCGTCTTCCCCTGCGTAGTACCGTTCGCCTCATTTTCCTTCTTGGCATGTAAACCATACGATAGGGCCGCGGCAGTCGGCTCGTTGATGATACGTTTGACATCCAATCCGGCAATACGTCCGGCATCCTTAGTTGCCTGACGTTGCTGGTTGTTGAAGTGAGCGGGAACGGTAATCACTGCGGACTTTACAGGTTGGCCCAAGTGACGCTCTGCGGCGAGCTTTAATTCTTTGGTAAGCCAGAAAAGATCAGTTGTTGACGAGGCAGATTAGTAAGCACTCCAAAGACTGGTCGAAGAATGGAAATGACGAATGAATTCATATGTGCTCACCAGCGAGTACCATCGCAGAAATCTCCTCGGGGCGCAACTCCTTCGTCTCACCGCGCCAATCGACGATTATCTTCGGTTCTCCATGCGCCGATCCCTCCACAACACGAAAGGGAAAACTCTTGGCCTCCTCGGCAGTTACAGGATCATTGAACGATCGTCCAATAATGCGCTTCACATCATACACAGTGTTGAGTGGGTTGGACGCCACTTGACTCTTGGCCGCCATGCCCACCAACTTGCCCTCGGGCGTGAAGGACACCCAAGAGGGCATGGTCCGTCCGGAGGGGGATTCGATGACCTCCACCTTTTGGGTTTTGGTATCGTAGCATGCCACACAGGAGTAGGTGGTACCGAGGTCGATTCCGATGATTGGCTCTGTCATTTTAAAGGTTGATGGCTATGGATTCAATGGAGAAGATGATGCAAATGCTTGATATTTGATCTTATTATTTGTGGCAGCATAGGCATAGCAAAAGAACAACAACAACTGGTCAATGACAATGACGATGACGGGCGAGGCGAGGTGATGGATTGAATGGTGCTGGTGCACCTTGGTGCGTGCACCAACAAAGATGATGACGAACACGCACTGCCAACCAAACCAAAAGATTCGATGGACGGTTCCGCGGTGAACTTTCAATCTTCCCGCCAAAAAAGGCGTCGTCCAGACGGAGAGGCGAATCTTTGTCTCCCTCCAAAACTGGTACTGATTCCTTAACCAATGGAGGCCCTGTTCCACGTACGCGTGGCCGGCACGCGTGGTGTTCCTCTCCGCTTCTCGAGGAGAAGGCCAGACGCATTTCGAATTCCGCGTGGAGCTTGAACAAAGATCCAAAGGATCCAGCTGGATCCAGACGGCTGTGCATGAAACGTGGAACCTGAGCTGCAAAAGTTACAACTCACCACTTGACTTTGACTTTGCATCATCCGATCCGATCCCAATTCATCGATTGCATTCCATTCATCGTACTTCATAACATCATCATCAATACAGCGTCCAAAATGAAGGTTCTGTGTCTATTTACCACTTCTGCCCTCCTCTCCTTGGTAGGCATCACTTCTGCCGCCGATGATTATGTCTACGGCAAGGATCCAAAAATGGATGCTGAATACGACATCTCCTTAGGTATGGCCGGCATTCAACAGGCGGCGAAAGATCCGAAGTTGCTCGCACAATTATTTCAGGATATGCAGGTGAGTGTTAGTGATTGGATGTTGGCATGTGGGCATGCACAGGTATTCGGCGTGGAATGTCTATCATTGAATTGCCTCGAGAAATGTTTTCTCGATGAATTCATGCGTCAGTACGAGCTTGATCAGACTATCTAACTTCGACTCGTCTATGCATTCACCAGGACCCTCAACTAATGGCCGAAGCAAAGAAAATGATGGAAAGTCCAGAGTGGAAAAAGAAAATGAAGGATCTTGCCAACGACAAATCCTTCAAATCTGGTGTAGAGAACGTCAAAAAAACAATGGAGGATCCCAACGAGGCTGCCAAAATACAAGCCAAGATGGAACACATGATGAAAGTTGGTCAGGGCGCATTGAATGCCGAAGCCAAGGATACCATGGCTAGTGCCATGGAGGCTATGGCCGACCCTACTGTCATGGCCGAGGCGGCACGCATGATGAAGGATCCACAATTTCAAGAACAATTGGCACGTATGTCGAAAGACCCTAGTTTTAAGAAGTATGTGAATGCGATGCAAGATATGATGCAAGATCCGGCGACGAAGGCGCAGATGGAGCGTATTTCAGATTCATTCCGATCGGCTTTGTAAATTTAGAGATGGATTGGTAGTATATAGAGAATGATGAATGGAAGCTGGAACCACGTGAACCGTGGGCTGATTCAATGCGGAGCAATTAGGGTTCAGTGCTGGAGACTGATTTATGTGATGTATTAGTGACACTGAAAAGCTGCGGTGAGGCTCTTATTTCTGTGGTAGTCATTCAAACGCAAATCGTTGCGTCCTCTAGATCGGTCAGTTGCGCAAGCGTCAATCTTATCCTCTGAATTACATAGTCAATGTAAATGTAGCATGGACATAATGATCGTTCTACATATTTTTGTCGTCCGTGGATGCAGTAATATACAACATGGTTAGCTATTTTACAAGTGTTATATACTAGATGACCTCGAGCACCGCCGCAACTAATCAAAATCGTCATCATCGTCGTCTGAATCATCGTCTTCAATTTCTTTTGCAATCTGATTTCCAATATACTGCTCAAACATCGGCGTGAATGTGAGACGATTCCCCTTATTCCAATTTTCCAACTGAGAGACAATATCGGGAAGGACCCAATCCTTCCCATTTCGCAAATATATACTCTGACGTGCCTCCTTATTACTCAGCCCGCTTAAAATGGTGAAAGATTCAGAGTCATCGTCTTTCTCAGACACTTCATCAAGGTTGTTGTTCGATGCATAAGACACCCTTTGAACTTTGTCACCTGTAACCATTCCCATCGTATCTGCCATTATCGGAGAATCAGAAGGGGTGAAACCTGTGGCAGATGATGTGGTGAAAGCGTCGAATTCTGCGTTGTCTGCATCGTCCTCGTCACTCGAATCACTGTCATAATCAAACTCATCTCCAAACTCAGAGTCCGAGTCGTCTTTATCATCATCATAATCATAATCTTGTTCATGACTTAACGACAATTGCCACAACATCTCGGATATCTTCTCCACTCGTTTCTTACGACCTTTCAGTATTTCTTCGAGAGCTACTTCTAACAACGTAGTCAATTCCATGACATGGGGGTCTGATTCAACAGCTTCCATAAACTTGGTATCAACGGTGTACCTTTGTACAATCTCTAAAGCTTTCAAGGTATGAGCTTCTCCAAGCAAACTTATCACGTCAATATCATTACTTTTGTGTCCAAATATTCCTTGCCATGAACGCAGTAGACTCATAACTTCTTCTACTTGTTTCGATTTCAATAACAATAGCACTGGTTCCGCCAATACGTCCTCGGCAAGTTGCACAAGCTCCTCTTCGGTGTGAATTTGGAATGAAGAACGAGCGTCGGCTAAGAGTTCCATAAGCTGAAGTGTCAACGTTCGGGGTTTGTTAATATCTTCCCTGGGTGTACGAAGGTCACTATTCGCATCCTGGTCGGAAGGCAACTGCACCGAATTTAACGACCTGGGAGACGACGTCAGCACGATCCCCACAGCTAATCGTTGATACATAGGTCGATGCAATGACAATCCCAACTCCTCCGCTCGACGTGATAGTTGCAAGGCTCGTCTCACAGTCTTGGCGGAGTACAACTGTGGTGATTGATCCGTGTTGTCTTCTGTCCCCATTTCCAACAAGGCGGAGTTTAAAGGAGGAAGGCTCAGCTCCGCCATTCTTAAAAACACATGATGCAATAGACTCATGGATTTCACCGCCAGGCGTAACGACTCGGCCAATGCCTTGTTCGCCCCCCCTCTCCCCATTATTTGTTGATCCTGATGTTCGTCCGCCGCAGTATTATTTTGCAATGATTGTACAATCTCCAAATGTTTCTCTAGCTCCAACGAATTAACCAAGATCATAAAATAATTCGTCATGGCCACAACTTCCTCGCTCGTTGTGGCAGTCGTATTGTTACGAAGTAGGGCCTTCGACTGGTTACATAATTGATGAAAGAGTTCATGTGCTCGTTGTAAATCCAATATCAATTGATCATTATCTTTTGCGATGTGGCTTTTCTGGGGTTGGGATGGGGATGATAGTACATCAGAAGGTATCGCCGTTGGTACTAATTTAATCTTCGCAGCCGATGATGTTGTTGTTGAAGTAGAAGTGATGGGACCTCCTGCCGTCGAGCATTTGGTAGGAGATGAAGCCGCCGGATCATTGTCTTGAATTACAATTTCATCTGTCGAGAACGAACGGTGATGAGAGTGGCCCTTGGAAAGAGGCAATGTTGTTGGCGCAGGTTTGTTTGTGTAGCGCCTCACGCCTACTATGACATCATCTGTATTGGTGGCTGCTTCCTTCATGGAACTACGGAGAAAGGTGCGCTGGAGACAGCCTCCACCGCGAGCATGGAAGGTGCGTCTTGCCACTAAATTTTGGCACAGATTGCGCCACGGCATCGTCTGAACAACAATCATCGCTGGACAAATGACGAAATAATGAATTATTGTTCGATACCAATACTGCAGCTTCCCTTTAGCTTTAGCACCACTGCGAGGAATCTATTGGCCTCTTGCTTCATTATTGTTTTTGTTTGCCCGCGGCCGGCGGCCGGGCGGTACTGTTAATATTTTCCCGCCAAAACATTAACCACGTGATGAACATGGAAGTCTGTCCGTCGATTTTCCGCCAAATTCAGAAATGCCACGTGTAACATCCATCCTTGCCGCCACACAATCCGATGCATGCACTTCACCTCCACCTCCGCTCCACCACAACACCCAACACCAATACCAACATTAAATCAACCAACCCATCATCGTAAACATCATGGCATCCTCAAGAACGAGCGGCAACGATTCTTGGTCATCCTCAGACGATGAAGATGACGACAGCGACGAGGACATCGACGTCGGCGATGACGACGACGGTCTTGATGATCGCTTCACATTTTTCTCCATATGCAGCTTCTCCCATGTCAATCCAACCTCCTCGCCCACCTTCGACACGCTTGCATCGGCACTGCAATACGATATCACTCACTATGGCTTTGATTTATTAAGTCATTTAGTTCCATCGATAGAAGAGGATGATTTCTTTGAGAGCACAATTGTCATGGTGAACATGTGTCGTCAGTTTGTAAAGAATAACGAGATGAATGGTATGAATCCAATGGAATTGGGCAATGAGTTGAATTCACTTTTGAAGAATCATCGTGGGAACGAAGAGGATAATGTTGCGTATTTCAAACCTGTATTAGAAGATGATGCAATGCTCATGTGCATTGATGAGATACGAGAATTGAAAAGTATAAAGGAAGGGGAAACACAACAAAATGATGGGTCCTACCGTCAAGTAATCAAAGCGGATGAATCCAATTCGGAAATCAGTGAATCTGAAATAATTCAGAGGTTGCAATCTCATGTGAAACTCTTGGAGGAGGAATTAAAGCGTGCCAAATCTTACATCGCTTCACTTGCAAATGATGATGATGGGAGCGTATCTGACGATAGTGTAGGTAGTGGTGGGGACAAATTGCAGGTGAACAGGTCTAGCAAGGCGAAGAAATCGATCGACAATGATACATACTACTTCACATCCTATTCCAATACCTCAATTCATGAAACTATGCTTCGTGATACCGTGCGAACTGCAGCCTATGAGGAAGCCATACTCTCCAACGCAGAGTCACTCTTTCGGGGTAAAACTGTGTTGGACATTGGTTGCGGCACGGGCGTCTTATCTTTATTTTGCGCCAAGGCAGGAGCCAAAAAGGTAATCGCTGTAGATAATAGTGATATCCTCAATCAGGCGAAAGAAATTGTGAAGCTGAATGGTTACGATCATGTTGTGACATGTGTACGAGGGAAGATTGAAACTCTACTCTCGGAGGGTGGCCTGCCATTGACCAATGGTGAGACAATTGACATACTCGTGAGCGAGTGGATGGGATATGCACTCTTCTTCGAGACGATGCTTCCCTCGGTTATGGCTGCTCGTGATGCACTTATGACGCCTGTCACAGGCACCATGTACCCGAATGTTAGCAAAATTTTCATCGAGGGTGTCAATGATTCCGAACGATTGAATTATTGGGACAATGTCCACTCTTTGAAAATGTCACCCATGAAATCGCGTATGGTTAACGAACTACTGCATGAGGCATGGGTTGAGGTAGTAGATGACAAGAATGTTATTACCAATCGTGGGATGCTGATTGAACATAATTTGAATACTTGCACCGATGACGAGTTAGATTTCGAGGCACCGTTTGAGTTGCATCTTCGCGATGAGAAGTTTACGGTATCCCACAATGTACAGGTGCACCAACTTGTGATCTCCTTCGATATTGATTTTGCCGTCCCAGGTACAAATGCGGTTCACTTTAGCACTGGGTGTCAAACGACCTCAACTCACTGGAAGCAAACGGTAAGTGTGAATTGTCTGCAATTGGCGACAACATACCATTCCTGCATTATCTTATTTCTTTGATGTTCGTACGTTCTGCTTTAGGTACTTTGGTTTGATCCAATGCACAATTGCCCTGTGTTGGGAAGTGACACTGTGATGAGAGGCGTATTTCGTATGGAGCGGAACAAAGAGAATCATAGAGCAATAGACATGGCAGTGAAGTGGGAGACTGGAAACACTAGTAATGATGGTAGTTGGGTACGAAAAATGGATGGTGTGTTGAGAAGAAGTCTTATTGCATGAAGGAAAGGAGTGGAATTTGAGTGGAATTTGATTGCTCGTCCCAACCCACTTGGGCACAAATCTTGTGCACATCGAGCCAGGACCGTGCATGAAACAATACCGATCGGCTTGTGTCCAGTACTACATTATTTTATTGGTTAATTTCGACATGAGCTGAAATATTAAATCCCCACCAATACGCAATGCGGCGTAGTCCATGTACACGATCTTTAATGCGGCTACATTCCTTCGATTCCGTGCCCCCACAAAGCACCCACGGAGAATTTCGAATCGTCGAGATTGTGAATGTGGTTGTTGATTATCAATGTCATCACCAGAATTGAATTTGCGCTCCCATAGTTGAAATGTGGAAACATACTCATCGAATCGAGTGCTAAATTTCTCTCGTTTGGCGCATCGGGCACTACTTCCGCTGTGGACTGACTTTGCTGCCAAGAGGATCGATACATCGTTTTCGACGCCACCAACGGCAATGCGACGTTCGAATACCTTTTGCTCAATCTTTCTAAGCAAAGCGAAGATGTTGCCATATTGTGTTTGCTTCGGCGATGATGATGAAACGTTGCATCGGTACATCACATTCATAAACATTGGAAATGTCATCTCGAGATATTTACCCTCCTTGTGCCCATGGTATTGCAAGATGACATTCTCTTCCTTGAGCGCCGTCTCTCTTACAATAGTTTCTAGCTGAGCAACATTTTCTAGGATGCCTTCCTGTATGAGCACTTGATCCACTCCCAAATCCAGTAATTGAGGAACGGATATGACACCCCCGTCTTGTTCTGTTCCTTCCCGGCCTTCCAAGTTAGATTCTAACGAGTGTTCCAAAAGCAAGGCCTCATCCATGAGAGTATCCCAAACTCTACGAGCAAACTCTAGAACATTTGTTGCTCCCCCATCATCATCATCATCATCTCCATTTACGATACAATCCCAATCATGACAAAGTTCACGCGCCCTATTCATTTCTCCCCTCCGCTCTGCACGAACTTCTTCGATAACATTGTGCAAATGTCGATAAATCCTTCGTCCAGCCAATCGTATCGGTATGTAATCTTCAAATAGTATTGTAAAAGCACGAAGAACATCGGGTTCTAATGCCGCTGCTTGCACACCGGAATAGATTGTTCGGTAGCGTATCCCCTCTTCTCGGGAACGTCGACGCGGTTGTGATGGTTTGCTATGTTGTTCAGTATTGTAATGTAGATACAGAGTTGAGGTGGTTGTCAACGATTGAATATCTTGTTCCGTGTAGGATAAAAATTGGGAGATTAAGCCCATGAATTCCGATTCGATGGGTGTTCTGCAATCTTCGTCGTATTTGCTACTACTGAAAGTGAGTGACACTGGAAGATTTCTATTTTCAGGATCATCATCGCCATTCATCGGCGGCATGCTATTTTCTTCCTTTAATTGAAGTGCCAATTTTCTCATTTTCATCATTCGAGCAGAGTCCGATATTGACGAGGACGTGGCGGAAGAAAGTGTCGGCGTACTATTGCGGAGCGGCGGTGTATGTTGACGACGAAGAGGGTCGCGACGGAGTGGCCCAGGATAGCGATGTCGGCCACGACCGCCATGATGTTGTCCCACCAGTAAAGCAGAAACTGGGTCGCTGCCACAGCCATGGCAATACAGTATCAATATGAAAGCCAGTGACCATGCCATAGCTTCCGTTCCGTCAGAGATGCCTGACGAATGACGATGATTCAATTAGTATCGGTAGTGAGTGTGGAGTGGTGGTGATGATGATGAGCATAATAATAATATGGTAGATATCGGCTCCGTCGGCATCGTCATCGTCATCGTCATCGAGCGCGAGGTTCTCGTCATCGCCTCGTCTTCCCGCCATTTCCTTCACCCAAACTGAGAAGCGAGAACGCACGGATAATTTGAATTCCACGGAGTCCTATGCAAATAATAGTGATTTCTCATTTTAAAAACGAGAAAGATTAAGTTCAAATTCGTACAAATTCTACAAAGTCCTATGTATATGTATAAGCATCTCATTTTGGATTTGAGAAAGAGTCCTAATACAAATTTCTACAGGCTCCTTCGTAAGCTTTCGTAAGCCACCCCGGCAAAGTTTGGCGGGAAGCCCAGCATCTATCGCCACTCCACACTCCATCGACCATGCCGACGTTGCCGCTGGTGTCGGATGGTTGAAAGTTGAAAACCATGATGTCAATGAAGATTGCCACATTTCTGGCATCCTCGGCTTGTGTATTGTTTAGGTTGCAGCCTTTTGGCTCGTCGTTCTCACCACCGCCGACAGAGCGGCGGTGTTCTTCGTCTGGAACTGGAATCGCGACGAGGCTACGAGTACGACGACGGTCGTCAACTATTTTCGTTATTGGCGCCGACATTGTCTCCGACGTCGAGCCTGTGGTAGATCGGCGCCCTCATGAACAAGTGAGTTGACATAGTGGTGGATGTGCGATGTATACTCTCCCTATCTTGTTTGCACGCAACCCGCTAACATCAAGCTGCTGGTGTATCTTGCATCTCCCCTCTCCCCCCATTATCAATTATCATTAAACAGCGCGTATCCGGACCACGCAAGGCCCGTCGTCTAAATCATCAGTTCCAGCATCTATACCGACATTCTGATCCACGATGGGGGGATAGTGATTGGAATGATGATGACATTCTTGTACTTGATGAAATATCTGCATTTTATGATACTATGGTATTGTCAAACAACTCTAGATATCAACAGGTCAATGCTACCATGTCGCGACGAACTGGTTTGTTAGCAATGCAATATCTTCACCAACATGGAGGGTATACACTGGATGAGATTTATCAAATGCAAACCGACTTTCCACCGTTGCTGGAGATAAATGTGGCAAGTCATCTCCGTCCTAAGATGAGATTTTTGAAGGATTGTTTGGGTGGTGAATCTCCTACTGATAACGGATTTCTCGACCCAAAGTTGAAAGCACTCTTACCAGCCAACTTCTATGGATCGCGTCTTGAGCGGACAATTGCTCCTCGTCATGCCTTTTTAGTTCATGTGGGGTTGCCATCAGGAAAAGCTCTGTGGTATGATATCTACGATGGACATATCAGCAATCGAAGTAGCGGTGGCACTACTTCGTTGCTTGAACAGTTCCTCCTCATGCATCGCAAACCAAAGCAATTTGCGGCAATGTGTAATAATTGGAGAGATTTATATGGATCAACTTTGCTTGGTCATAACCATCAAGCAATAACATCCGATGAGATAATTGCATTTGACAAATTATTTCAACGCGGACTGTTGAGTGCTGCTCGTGATGACAGCGACTACGTCTTCCCCGATGAGTGTAACGGAAATGACAACAACAATCAGCTTGACATTGGCAGCATCGCTCCTTCTCTTCCGCGAGCTGTCAATGTCACATCGGCACAACTCGTTCGGTACTTGATTCAGCACGGTGCCGATCCATGGAAAACGGATGTGCGAGGAGCGTCGCTCTTTCATTGGGCTGCGGGGTGCGGTAACCTCGATGGGTTGCAAGAACTCGTGAATGGTTGCAACATGTTAGGATTTGCTCCGCAGGTGAGAGGAGATCACATCATGACGGACAATAGTTTGTCAAGTCCCGGAGTGCATGCTGCTCTACTTTGGAAAGCATCTCGCGACGACGCCACACCTTTACATTGGGGGGCTGCTGGCGCTGGACCAAAAGAATTTGGTGAGCATTTTCTATTCGTATGCGTTAGATTCAAATGCATTGCAAGACGTGTCGTCGTCTCATATTAATGTATACGCATTTTCTCTTGGCTCGACATTCAAGGAAAGGGCGGGCATATTTTTGTTTGCAACTACCTCTTTGCCCTCTGCACCGAGTACAAAATGACACCAGAGCGAACGCTTGTGAATAGTCAAACGAAGGATGGAAACACTGTCCTAATGTGGGGTGCTTGGTCACGGTCACTTGATATCGTTAAATTCCTCGTACGCAATCGCGCTGATGCAACTATAACCAACCGCAATGGATGTAGTGTCGCTCACTGGGCTTCGAGTGGTGGTGGTGAGTGTGACTTGAACAAATAGTACCAGACTAATACGTGTCAATCTTCCTCACTCACATATCTTTCCTCGTTCATCTCTAGACTTGTCTGTCTGCAAATATTTGCACGAAATGGCCAATGTTGATTTCACCGCTGAGAATCACGCCGGTAATACGCCCCTGAGCCATGCTGTCGCGTTTGGAAGGTACGATGTAGTTCAATGGCTGAAGGAAGAATTGAAAGTTGAAGATAGTGGAAAGTCTGCGGAAAATCTTGCAATGGACTTTGTGGATTGGGCAGATATGGGTGTTGGTTTAATAGAAGCGGAAGAGGAGGTCGAAAGAAGACGAGTGTATGCATTATTTAATTCGTTTGAGGACTGGACAGAAGAAGAACAGGAGAGATGATGTAGAATCGGAAATTTTGGCTTCATCGTTAGAAATCATTTTCCTATCACATGTTGTCGTAAAGATCATTCAGGGATTGTTGTAAGAGAAACAGCATATGCCAATCTTCTGGAGTAGCTTCTGATTGTCCCCAAACGTTGATCAGGACATTAATCTTCTTGTAAAAAGATTCTAATTTGCGCATGCTCTCATTCATCCACTCAATGATTAATGCTAACTGTTCTCCCAGGGTTCCAACGACGTCCAACTTGTCATCCAATGCCATCCCACTGGTGCGTTCGAGCCAAATTTGTTCTAAGCGCATCATTGCAAATGTAGCTGCATATTTTTCTGACGTCGAAATAAGTTCATCGACGTTGCTGGAATTAAGATTGTCAGCCAGAGCACATGCATCATTGACGGAAGTGTCAAGGAAAGCAGAAATCTTTTGCATAATTGTAATATCTGCTAAGGCAAGCGTGGAACCACTGTACAGTTCGACGTTTTCGATAATATCCTTGATGATTTTTCGAAGAAAGTCAATCAACCTTGGAAGTAATGGTTTGAACTCAGTGTCCTCTATAAATGCGCATGACATCGCAATTGCTTGAATTTGAATCTCTGGTTGGTGAAGTTGAATCATACTTCTTGCCATGTCCATCACGTCCGAAGATGAATATGTTCTAGTAACGTACAATTCAGCTGGAGGTTCGTAACCCGATAATCGCACAACGTGAGCAAGCAATTCGACAAGGGTCATTGAAAGTTCTTGTACACAATGCGAGATCCGATCTGGCGTGGGCCTGACTGCTGCTGTTGTGGTGATCATTGTATGCAGAAAATCGAAACCAAATGAAGCAAGCTTTCCGCAGATTCCAACGAGGTATGCATTCTCTGTTCTGGAGAGTAGTTCTAATTCCTCCATTTTTGCCATTGTTGATGAGGATCTGATCCACATTAGAAACGTCGTAATTTGAGGAAGAAACAATGCCCATCGATGTGTGCTGCTGTATGGCGAAGGGCTAAAGATGAAATCGCATTGTTAGTTCGTGCAAAAAAAACGAAATTGCCGGGATTTACGTATCACTTTTGACTTACAGCGGGTCTACCGTGTCGAATGTCGCCTCAGCTTGTGCCCTTAATTTCCAATATGCCATGTACGCAACGCCCAATTCGTCATAGAAAGTAGTGTCGCTGACTTCAACTGACTCCTCGTATATTTTACGAGTCATCGGATAGAGCAAAAAATGGTCACACAATGATAACCCACTAGGACGGTCGTCGATGGTGCCATTCCATGGGAGATACGTCCTACCTTCCCTGTCACTTGATTTTTTCCCGTTGTCGATACTATTGTAATGTTCAGTCTCTGACGTGACAAGATCATAGAATTCACTTGTACTCTTGGATTCGATGCAATGCAATGCCCATCGCACACAACACGACGGAGTTGTATAGTCTTGAACTACTACTCCAATGTCCAGCGCCAGTAAAGTAGTCAACATGCTAAACGTTTCATGGCAAGATTCCAATATCTTGCCTATATACTGTGTCCCACTGACAGTACCAAATGATTCATTCTTCAATAGCTCCCCGAGTAGGGAATGACTAGCTGGCAAAACAAGATTGGTGTACGACCAAGTAGCAACCGAAACAACATGAGTAGGCTCTACGGGGTAGAATAGCAGCGCGTTTGGGACTTGTTGCAATGGATCGGGTTGAAATAAGTTCACTTTTCTTGGTACCCTGCCGTAAACATATTCTCCAATTGCCTTTCCTGCATAGTCAAAAGTCATTAGTCGGCATAAGGCTCGTGCATCATCTACCATGCTCTTGAGTCTTTTCCATCGAATAGGCTGTGACTTGGCTTGTGATACTCGTATCGACTCATAAGCTCTTTCGAGCGCATGAGATATTAGGAATGTACGAAGGAAAAACATGCTGACGGACGTAGGTAGGAAATACATTCTTGACTTCCCTGGAACTTCATCAATCCCACTCAAGTTTCCCAGCTCCAAATCAGTGTCATTCCCATAGTATGAATCCATCACCGTTTGTAAGAGTACGTGAGGTGGAATTGAGTCCAAGTTGTTTTTGGTAATCCGGCTATGCGTGTCATGAGGATACAACTGAGTTTGTATCTGCTGCAATCCTGCTTGCCAAAGCTCGTCATCCGTCGGCTTGTTCTTCTTTTTCAAGAGCTTAACCATTCGACTGGAGTCTACAAACGCATTTCTGATATCTGTCATATTGGCATTTTGATTGCAACGGATTGTTGGTATAAACTCATGAAGCCAATTGTAGAGAAACTTGGAGTGTGTCACTGGGACGACTCTGCCATCACACCCAAACCCCGCCATGGGCATTGGTTTCGGTTTCGATAGAGAAACAAATGGATCCCATGAAACATTGTGCGCTCCCCTCTCACCATCTACTACATCATCTACCGATTCCCTCTGTTCGCATCGACATAACAATGGGCTTATGCTCGTCGAGGATGACAAAATGTGCAACACGTTGGCAATGATGTCCTCCCTTGATGTTGCCATCGACATGCTGTTTTGGTTAGACATCTGGATATGAATTCTTCGGTGTTAACAGTGATTCCCTGTGTCGGACGCACGCCACCTATCCTCTGATAATGGATGGATATTTAGAGAGCGGCGGATGTGGGCTGCCTTTTGGCATTGGGCATGGATGCCACGGCAATGATCATGGTTCATGAGCGTGATGTTTGTGGTGGAACGACGTCGGCGGTGTTTGTGGTGGATGGTGTATTGAGTAGCCACCCTTTCCCGCTAACCTTGCGAACTGTGACGTGGAGCTCGCTCGCTTGTCGAATTGCTCGCTTACTTATCGCTAATCGCTTGGTGGCGCCAACAAGCCAGCCGCGAAAATCGTCGGCCATGAAGCATGAAGCTGAATATTAAGATATTATGAAGATGATGAAATCGAAATCGGCCGTCGTCGGCGTCGTCGCACTCGCATTGGCATTGGCATGCATCATCGGCGGTGCGGTAGTCCATTCTCCTCTTTATTGTCATCGTTTGGCATTGAGCTTCTGATCTCTTCTGATGGCGGCGAATCGACGGCGTAGTGGGGGATTCCCCGCGGCTGATTTAATGATTGATGACAGGAGCCGGGGCAATGACAATATCTTCGATGACGACGAGAATCCGTTTGAGTCTCTTGGGAGGGCGTTAGACCACTGTAAGGAGATAGGCGTGGTGATGGCAGGAGCTCAGGATCAGGAGCGTACATCAGAATATTATGATGATAGAAGTTTGCAGCTGCCAGATGAGGGGCCTCCTACAGGTCATGAATTGTCCATCGGTGGCAACAATGATGACAGCATTGTGGACAACTCGTCGATGGCTGCATTACACACTCAAGACAACAAGAGGGAGTATCGTCACCAAAAAGAAAACAGATGCGACCATAGCCATAGCCAAATGCATGGACTGCATGAATCCACTACTGCCAATGAAATTCGTCCTCAAGTCGAAACAAGCATCAACAATCAATCAAACACACCAATCAGGAATAACAATTTGACGACGCAACTGTGTCAGGTTTCGAAACAAAGAAAAGTCTCTCCTCATCGCTTCACCTTTCAAACATCTACAAAGCCCAAATCTACTTCCTTCAAAACTCCATCTCGGTCATCTCTTCCAACCGATGATTTATTCTCGTCGAGCGCCATGTCCCAACGTGTCATTGCCAATAGATCAACTCGCAAATCCATTAGCAACGAATCGTCTCAAAAGCGAAACCAACGACATACATTCCGAAATTCAATGGACCGTTCCAATACACCTACTGTCGACAATAATGTGAGAGAGATGCGATTCGTACCCACTTTTCTCAGTAATGCCAGGGTCGGAACGGACAATACGCACGAGGACACCCCACGGGAGAAAAATGATGATGACGATACCGACTCACCGCATGATGAAATATATCCGTTTACGCACAACATGGTAAGTAATCACCATCGACAGCAGCAGCAGCTGAATCAATCGCATCGAAAATCCGAGCAGGCAACTAGCAAGGCTGGATACCTTGTTCAGCGATTGCGATCTCTTCGGAATTCGGACCAGCGAATGGCAATGCAATTGCGCAGTGGGCAGAACTCTACTTCTGGGTTAAATTGTGCTACCATGCCGCGAAAACGACGTCGAAGTAGTGGTGACTACCTCGATCCTAGGAATGCTGCCTCGACTATCATGGATGTTACTGTATCGGGTGCATCGCAGTCCATTTGTAGCTTTGATGAGGGGAAAACCGTCCTCTTGGCCTACATCCACTGCTACACAACGACTAAACAGCCATCGGATCACAGCGACGATCAGTTTGATACTCCTAGGTTGAAATATCCTTGCTTCGCTTTGATTCTCATGTCTCGGGATGCAGTGCAGGAGCAAGGCATTGTCGGCAGTAGATCGAAACAGCTCCGAATTTATGACGGCGTAGTTGTACCGCCACGCGTTGCAGCTTTGAATTCGGATTGGAATGATGTCTCGTACGAAGCGAAGCCAGATATCAAATTTCACTCGGAGGACATGCCCACAATCATCCGCACGCAACTATGTGAGGAGTATCCTACTTTTGTGCCGCTACCAGAAGTTACTTTTCCGCAATCCTCATCATCAAAAATGTGAAACGATTTTAAAATGGTTCGGAGAATCCGTTGTGGGTTGCCTTTTCAATGGTTCCACGCAAGTTCAAGTTCACCCTTGAAGGCCTCTTCGTTTGGCAAAGGCATCAATTCAGACTTCTTCTTTGAGAATTATATACTTGACGACCGGGTTTAAGTAAGACAATGGCTATATCTAGAAAGGAACTCAATAGGATTATCTCCTCTGCCCACGGTCAATCTAGTGTGGGAATTGATGAAGTGCCACGAAGGGACAAGTTGAAGCAGTTGAGCGATGCTCGTGTTGCGGGGTGGACTGACACACTTCATGCCGCTTACAAGGCAAAGTTGGATTGGAAAGCAGAGAAAATTCGCCGAGAGGAGGAGCAACGCATGGCGCAGGATGCTGAGTGTGCCGCGGAACGAGAGGTTATGAGAATGAACACACTCAAAAATGCAGAGAAGTTACTTCAAGAGCAAACAGAGAAGATACGGCAGTTTCGTTCGCAGCAAATGCTGGTAGATACGCTTCACACGAGAAATGAACAATTGAAAGAACATGATGAGAAGAAGAGAAAGGAATCAATGAATGAGAATCTATGGCATGCTGCGGTGGTCGAACACATTCAAAAGGTTGAGCTAGAGGCAAAGAACGAGACAGAGAAGGAAAAACAGAGGTCGTTGGAACTCGCATTGAACTTGAAATCGCA
The DNA here is from genome assembly GCA_036940085.1 of Discostella pseudostelligera. Classification (NCBI taxonomy): domain Eukaryota; phylum Bacillariophyta; class Thalassiosirophyceae; order Thalassiosirales; family Thalassiosiraceae; genus Discostella; species Discostella pseudostelligera. The sequence continues at coordinate 26,051 of JALLBK010000185.1, forward strand.
GAGGGAAGAGCGGGAGGAGCGTCTTCGAGTACAGCAACAGAGAAAGCGAGATGAGGAGGCTGCTATTATTCAAAGAATAGCCATAGATGAGCTGACGGCAGATAAGGTAAGAATAGGACCTGCCCGATCGCTCTTGATATCATGGATTGATACCACTCTAATTGACTTGTAGGCTGAGTTGGAGCAAAAATCTGAACGCATTCTCAAAGCAAAAGACGCGATGGAAAAAAATCGAATGCTCCTTGAAAAACACCAGGAAGATGCTCGTAGAAAAGAGGAGGAAGAGACTCGAAAGTGTGAAGAAGAAGTTGCGCGGCAGAATAGAATTAATGTAGCACGGGCGAACCTAGAGATGAAGCTCGCTGAGAAGGGTAAGTTGGCTTGCCTGTCTCTGGTCGTTGTACGTGGTGTTCTTATAGTCCTTATTCCCTTTCTCTTCTCAATGCACTTCGATAGCGAATTCAGTGAGGAAGTTACTTTCTGATAGAGTTTCAGAGCAGTTCAAGCAGAGGATATTGAAAGAGTGTGAGATGTTGGAGCGCGATGTCAGATTGCGCCATGAAAAAGAGGATAAAAAGGATGAGTCGACTAGAAAACAGATCGAACGAGAGCGAATAGCCATTGATGAAAGTCGGCAAAATCAACTTCGTTGGAAGCTGCAGGAGCAACAGGCTGAAAAAAAGATTGCTGAGCTCCGCGCTAATGATTGGGCAAGAATAACTAGAGAGCAACAGGAATTGGAATGCCAGAAACAGATAGCAAAACGCATGCAGAACGTCGAACTCCGTAACATTCAACAGCAGCAGATTCGTGAAAATGAGGAAAGACGAGCGAAGGACAAGGCATATGCATTTGAGGAAGAACAGCAGGTGAGTATTTGCCGATGAGTTGTTACCTCTTATTCGAATCAATCATACGTACATTCATGTAATGCATTATATGACTATTGCAGGCAATTCACAAGTTACAAAGAGAAGACGACGTATTTAAGGATTTCGTGACGAGAGAGATAAATTACTTCAAAGCTCAAGGGAAAAGAACGGACTTGCTCGAGAAGACTTTGCATCCAAGGTGTGTGGTCGACTGTCGACGCAGGCAATTCATTACGAACTTAAGAAATATATAACGAATGGCTTCGTCCAATCAACACCTTGATCTGCCTGTCCTTTGCGTCCCACTCATCTTTATTGTCGCTCGCGATTGTCGCATTGTTCACTTCTCTGTGGTACTTCTTGGGGTCGGCGAGGGAGCGAGGTAGGTAGGATACCAGATATTGTACCATGGGATACCGATAGTAATTCAAAACGTTCAAAATTTGATGAGCGAGAAATCGGACAAGAAAAGTTCTCGGGGAATTCAAATTTGCCTTGAATTTGCCTTGACCGTTTCTCGCTTCACCTAACAAGACCCCACAAGACCCATGATGACTTGTTCAAATTATTTGGTTCGAAGCCAATATCGCTTCTTGTTGGAGACGACCGCCATCCATTTTCCGCATCGTCGTGGTCGTCGGGAGGTCGAAGCCAAGAAGTGCGTGGTGGACACAGGATAGTATGACGACCAATTCGCTTGTCCTGTTCTTGATCACATGCGAGGCATTCTCATTCTCACTCGATCGGCGGCATCGGATGAACTCCTAACGCGCTTCGGAATCGGCGTCGGTTCACCCGGCCTTATTGATCCTAAAACACATGCACTTGAGATCATTACATTATTGTAGTTAGAAGAATGGCGTTGGCGATAACGAGTTATGGAAGTCTACCAATTCTCCTCCTTGCATTTTCATCGATTCTGCTTCAGCTAGGTTGTTGCGATGGAGCAAGGCTTGGTGCTCGACAGCAGAAGGAAGAGGTGGAACATGAATTAAAGAGATACATTCGAGATGCAAGAGAATCAATTGTAAGATGCATTCATCGTCGCTCTCGATCAATCACTTCATCTCTCATGTAAATTGTCTTATTTTCGTTATGATGTAAACATAGGTTGAAGACAACGATCATCCTGCCAATCATAGAGAAACACTGTCGTGTGGTTCAGATGAAAGGGTTCTCAATTTTAGTTTCACTACCGACAGCTACGGATATGAGACCTCATATCAATGGCTGACAACGAGCGGAGTCTTTGCCTCCGGTCCTGCCCGAGGAGAAAAGTTTGCAGACAACTCTTCATACTCGTACAAATATTGTGTTAAGATTGGAGAGCAAGTAAAATTGAAGATTGAGGATAGTTCTGGTGATGGTTTTGTAAGTCAGCATTCACTGCTCATTATGTACAATCTATGATGCTGAAATTACTGACACACTTTTGCCGCCCAAGTGTTGTAAGTATGGAAACGGCAGTTACCGCTATGGAATTGATGGTGAAAACATGTTCAATTCCAGAGGTATGCAGTCATTTACCAGCGTGGGTGTTCATACTTTTTTAATTGAGACTCGACCTATGAGCCAATCACTTTCGAATCCGGATTCGGTAAGTTGGTTCATACCACGAGATGACTCGTTGGACTTTGAAGCCAATATGTCCGCTCGTGATCATGAGTGGTTAACCGCGCATAACGTACGGAGGAAGAGATATCATGAGGAATTCGGCCGAACCTATGTCCCATTGAAGTGGTCTCCCAAACTAGCCGATGCAGCAAAAGAATATGCTATTGACCTCCTTAGTGACTGTGACAACGAAGGAATATTGCACGAGCAGAATGTCGGTGAGGGCGAGAATCTTGCGAAAAACGAAGGAGAAGGGAGCTGGGGAGACCTGTACCCCGCCGACAGCATTCTGAGTCGATGGGTGGAGAGAGAAATAGGTAAAGGCAATCCTGGAAATGCTCACATGACGCAGGTATGTCCACTGATTTTGTTTCATCGTTCTGTATGCTGTTTTTATCTCTCACATTGAACTCTGCTATTAACCAGGTTCTATGGAGGGCTTCAAACTATGTCGGCTGCGGTGAATCTGTAAAGCCACATGGAGAAGGATATTGTAGGATTCAGGTTTGTCGATACGCAAGGCCGGGCAACTGTGATATGAAGTCGTACGATGCTAGTATTGGCAACAATTGGATGATCCCAATGTTAATGGCTGAATCCAAGTGTGGACCGTTATGTGCACCTGAGGGATGCTTCTAGAAATGAAGAGGGAAATAGAGTTGATAAAGAGGTGTGATTAGGTGCAGCAACCGCAACTTAATTGGGGCTGTGCTTTTATGTTTAGTCGTCTGTCACTAATGATCTAAAATTAGAGCCGGATTTGGATAGAGTCTCGACATTAGGAGCATTGCTTATCTAGAATCCAAGCTTCTTGACTTGACGTCTTTCATAAAATCCATCAAATCGGTGCACAGTGCATCAATCTCTTCAGGGTTTACACCCTCGTTTGTGTTGACACAAGTTGTTGTTCCCAAAGCTTCGTCGATAATTGTGTCTTTGATAAATTCGTAATCCTCGAAAAATAACCGTTCGTATGGATCTTTCAACACATCCAACCCTGGAAATTGTTTATCTGNCTGGAAATTGTTTATCTGTACTCTTTAGTGTCGTGCCTTTTGCATGGTGATGGGTGGGGTTGATATCCTCTGTCGGTAGGACTGCATCGGAATGAATCTTCGTTAACTTTGAAGAATCATTGCTTTCATTATGTAATGATTGCTTTCGGGAAATATTTTCCTTGTCATTCTGTGCCACACCTGTCTTTAAATTGACACCATTACCATCACACACCCCAGCACTAGTATCTTTAGCCCTCGTCGCCTCTGCCAGTGCCTTGTACTTTTCGGCCTCCTTCTTCAGCGAGTACAATTTCTTCGCATATATCTCCGCGGCTTTGGCAAGATCTTTCCTATGCTGTTGTTTCATCTCCGAAATTATATTCTCTATCTGTTTGCCATTGTTCCCCATGGGAGCGGCGCCCTTCCTGGCTTTTCGAGTAGTGGTGTTCTTGACAAACTTGAGACTTTTCGCGGGAGATGGAAGCGGCATAAGAGTGTCGACGTGCTCATCGGAGAGTGCCTTGAGCGCATCTATCTCTGTCCGGCACTGCCCAATCTCCGTCTCTAATGATTCCACCCGCTTTGCGTGTTCCTCCTGTTGTCGAGCAAGCTCCTCGGCGTGCTGAAGCTTGAGTTCCTCAACCGTGCTCCATGATGTGGTGAACCCAACATTTCCCAGCTTCCGGCTTATAGTTTTCGACGATGGAAGCGGCATTTTTACCACCAGAGACAATAACGTTGGCGAATATGTCAAGAGCAACCCCCTATCACTATCGCGGGAGCCACTGTCCTGTAGATTGATGGTTCCTCGCTACTAGGAGTAGTACTACACCACGATCACATGATATGAATATCATCGTTGTTGCAGTTCCGTCGCCAGGCCATCTTCAATCGTCTTCTTGTTGTTGTGGCAAAAGGCGGGCAAGACGGCTTGAAGATTTGAATTTGAAATGAGAAAGGATGACGACAATTTCTCGTATTATTTTCTTTAAACACATCAGCCCGAGAAAATTTGTTAGGATCAAATGAAATCTTACATACATAGGAAGTAGAACAAATATGTACCTGTCTCTAATTTAGGTCATTCTTAGCCATTCTTTCGCCGAGGAAATGGCGGGAAACTCTTTTGAATTTTCGAGAGGAAATGGCGGGAAATTGCTGCTTCGTCCGTCCCCAACGCCCCAACACCAAACACCAACACGAACACCAATTCACCAGCGGCAGCGGCAGGTAGCAGTCGATGATGATGATGACCATGGCAAGAGACGTCCGCTTCCGACCGCTGAAGGCTAAAGGACAGACCTATGTTTCCAGATGATCATCGTCGTCGATGGTATGCTTTCTGTCGGACGGCAGTCAATTTTCAAGTTAAGAGGGTGCATACCCTTCCTCGGGACATTTTCTGTTGCTGCCATCATCAACTCGCCATCAGCTACCCGACCATTGGTCTTCGGCAAACTTGTGACATTAGATCGATTGGCGGCGATGGAATCGTCGCTCTCATGCCAATGCTGCTCCTTTCTGTCGAGAGGCGATATTTTTCTCCCAAATATACGAGACGAGGATGGTTCAAATAATGATGATGGAGTGGTAACTACCGCGGAAGCAGACGTGCCCTCACTGCAAGATTTCATCGTCCCTCCGAATGAGGCATGGGATCGAATGCTAAAAAATGAACCATTTGGAAAAGATACTACAGAAAGTCGGAGAGTACTCATGGTGGATACGCATGGTCATCCACATTTGCAAAGAGACGCCCAATATGCAGATAAATATGGTGCAACGACATTCTTCGATGGATTGGTAGTCTCTCTCACATGTGCTGTTTCTCCAGTAGACTGGAAGGATGCTTTGGTGTACGCATCTCAATCATCATATATACTTCCTGCACTAGGAGTTCACCCGTGGTATTTGAGTGACATCATGATTTCTAATTTGGATACAGTTCAGAGTACTGACGATATGACGACATTTCTCAATTGGGATTGGTTGACTGAATTAGAAACCCAATTATATCAACATCCTCACCTACTTGTCGGTGAAATAGGTTTATGTAAAATGGCACGGTTTGTTCGAGAATTTCCTAAAGATAAAGGAGGGAAGAATTCTGCACTACAGTTGCAGAGGCTGGTGTTTCGGAAACAACTCGACTTGGCAGCTAAATGGTCAAGACCCGTGACAGTGCATTGTGTCAATGCTCATGGGCTATTCATGGAGGTGATGCGAGATGTTTTGAAGGAAGTTCAACATTCATGTATAGAAAAGAATGGGTGTTGGAGAAAGGCATTCCCTCCAGCAATTGCAATGCATTCGTTTACAGGTACAGCACATCACGTGAGCGAGATTTTGGAGTTTGAAGAGCAATTGCTCGCTCCGGTGGACGGGTTTGGTACTAGTGATAAAAAGTCCAAACGAACGCAAAAACAACAACCTGACCAGAGTGGAATTGCTGAAGTGGGTGTGATGAGCGATGGTAGAACATATCCTCTGTTCTATTTCGGATTCTCCCACTCGGTCAACCATCTTATGTGCACAAGTGACAAGGCCCGCAAAAAGGGTGTCGAGGCTGTGCGTTCCATACCATCAGATCGTCTCTTAGTTGAATCAGATGTTCACGCTTCTGATGATGTTGTATTGGGCACTGCAGGTGCCATAGCATATGTAGCACATGCACGAGGTGAACGAATTGAGGATGTAGCAGAGACATGTGCAAGAAATGGGTTGCGATTCTTGAGCTCATTCGACTTGGCAGTAAATCATTAAATGCTAATGTACTCTTTGCCGACAAAGGCACAGATTGTGTTACCTGAACAGTAACCCTCTCAGTTCTTCTTTTTCGTAATGAACTCAACAGCATTTCCAATTCCTCGATATGCCCAGCATCCGGTGAACGCACAAAGTCCAGCCTTGCCGCCCCATCCTCCATTCCAGTACCCATTGTGAATTGTTAATGCATGAATCAAGCCCGCCATTGTCCCAGCTCCTGCAAAGGACATAAAAAGTGATAAAGCCGTTTGTGGTTGATTCGCCTTTGCATGTCCAGGTGCATTGCCATACATTAATCGGGACGGAAGACTCATACCCACAAATGATCCGCCATACACTGCCAAAACTGCGGTAGGATCCTTCAAATATAAGGATCCAAGAAGACCAACCACTGAGCTTGCACGCACAGGATCTGCTGCTGCAGAGTCATCGCTGGATTCTCGTAAGAATATTGTGGCAAGTGCTCCCAGCACATGATACAAGATCATGGTAACAAGAATGCTCGATGGCCCGGCTCCGCTCTTCCACATACCCCGCCGCATTTTTCGTCCCACACTGCTTACCCCTCGATACTTTGCAAATATACTCGTGGCAAGAAATGCTGTAGCTCCTAATCTTCCGCCAATTCCGAGACATAAATTGTTTATATGGATCAAGACTTCATAGCAGGCCGATGTCAATGCTCCAAGTATCAACGCACTGGAAAATTGAGGTACCATTTGCCCCCCGCACATACCAGCAAATGAGCCACATATTGCAGCTTGACCAAGTCGTCGATCTAAACATGTTGAAACAAGCAGCGCCATTGCTGATGAAGCAAGGACTGGTGAATATGCATTGACACAGTGGAGGTACCATGTTGCGACTGTCGATAGTACTGTAACGACAATCCGTGTCATTAGCAGTGGAAAGTCAGAAGCAACTCCAGGGGGGTCTCGAATCAATGGCCACTTAATACCGTGAACTAGTAGATTGCTAGGTGATGATGAACTACCCCCTCCTCCTCCTCCTCTTGGTGTTGACATCGCTGGAGGAGGAGGTTGCATCTCCCGTGATGCTTGGGGTGGTAGACCAGGTGACACATTCTCTAACGGCGATGCCCCCGAAAATGCCTCGAATGGTCGGTTCTTTTTGCCGGGAATTGCCTGCGATCCGGAAAATATCTGCTTGAACTTACTAGATGATGATGATGATGATGATGATGATGATGATGGACCCTGATGATCCCGCCATGGAGGTAGATAGTCGGTAACCTCTGAATTCGTCCGACTACTTCTTGTGTCATCTTCCCAGTTGGAGTCTCGTTGACGCGGCCTCGCGAAGCGAGGGGTGCTAGTTGACGTTGACGTACTTCGCCATGCCGAGCTCGACGTAGGCTTTGTCAAAATGATGATTCTGGATTGAACAAGTGACTCGGTCTGGTCGATATCCGCGGCGACTACCAGAGATATTAGGAAGAGGCGACGAGCGGCCGTCATGGTTCATGTGGTTAAGTTGAGGTTCATGGTGTGTCGTCGTCGGTCTTTGCCGGATGTCGATTGCGGATGCATGGGCGCGCGGAAAAGATATGGTCCTCCGCTCGCTCGATGGACAGGCGTTTCTGTTTCGGCGGGAGATCTCTTTCTCGCTTCCCGATTTCAAAAAAGAGAGTTCCTGGTACTGATACAGAGGACCCTGTAGAATTCGAACGAGATTTGAATTTGAGTTTCTCATTTTCAAATTTCAAAAACGCGAAATCAGTAAACTCTACATAGGTTCCCGTGAAATTTAAATTTAGAGTTTCTTCAGGTTTCTTCTTTATCAAATGAGTCACCGTCAACGACAGACACATCATGATGTGAGCGCCGCGCGCAAGCAATAATTTATTTTCACCATTGCGCCAGGCCATCCACAACGCTCCTGAACCATCATAGCATAAATGAACACAATGACAGCTCGAAATAAAAGTCGCAGCAACCGCCCATCCAACCTTATATCTTGCCTCCTTGTTGCCAGCAACTGTGATCTGAGCTATTCCCTATTAGCCCCGTCAAAGTTTTCGTATCATCCGGTTGGCTTCCAATTAAGTGCCACGTCGCTCAGTGCTCGTCCTCGGGATGACGATTTCTACTCTTCTCGAAACACCAATAATAATATCAACAACAATGTAGGGAAAGAAGATTTTCAGCGAAAATCATCAGAAGATTTCAGGCAAGCGCATGGAAGCACACCCCCTAGCCCAAGCAGTGGATGGGGCAGGAGGTCACCTTTCAATGACAATACCGTTCGTCAACCATTTCAAACATCATCTACCGATGAGTTCAAAAGACCGTTCGGAAGTGTCCCGAACAACATGAATCAACAACAACAATCGCGTCCCAGAGGAAATGCATTCAAAAATCCATTCCAGACATCAACGACCGACGCCTTTCGACGAGCATCAGACGTAGCATCTGGAGTGGGTGCACCTCAACAGACCATCTTCGACTCGAATTCGCGGTCGACAAATCCTGCCTGGCAGAATAACGTAGGCAAAGATTCCTATGAATCGACAAAGGCAAAGCAACCACCCAAAGTCTTTATTGATGCACAAATAATTGATGATGATGAAGAAGAAGAAGTATCTATCCCACAGCCATACCTCACCTATCACAACTTCTGCCCCAATTACTCCACCAATTACTGCACCCGTTACAACTTCTGCCCCTACTCCTCCGAAAGAAAAATTTGCACCTTTGAATACCAATGCCCCAATAGATGCCCCAACAACTACTCCAAATGATCCAATGACACCCGATGAGGAATTTGAACAATGGGATAAAAAGCTCGAAGTTGCACAACAATCAAAAGCATCATCTTTTGGACGGAGTACTCTTATTCATAATATCAAGTGGCCACTTGTACGCGATCCACCGGGGGTTAGTCCAGAGTACCCATTGCTCGTGACACGTGTTTTGGTGACCATGTTTGCCACTCTGTCATCACGATACTGGCACTTGTACAATGGCTATTCACCAGTTCTTGCGGCATCGGCAATGACGTTACTAGTTTCATTATGCTTAGATCGAAGACTTGGTCAAGCTGCCTTTTGTGGATCGATTGCTGGTATGTGCGGGGGTCATATAACGCCGAATCTTTCCATGGCAGTGGCATTGGGAGGGGTCACATCGATATGTTACGAGCTATTGATTCACATCAACAATTTGTGTCTTGGAATTGGTGGAAGATTGGGTAGTACTTCCTTCCTGGCCACGAGCATTTTGGCAAAGTATCAAGGTGTCAGTGTTATTGGGAGGAAATTGCGACGCGGTCTATGGAAGAACGGTGCTGGTCCATCGAACATTCTTATTACCATGATTTTGTATTCCGTGATTGGATCACTTGCCACAATCTACTTGCGTGAATGTAGCGATGACTCTGCGGCTGCCGAACCATTACGAGCAAGCTCGGTAGTTGGAATTATGGGATCATTATTTCTAAAGGATCCAACTGCAGTTTTGGCATTGTATGGCGGAACGATGGTGGGTATGAGTCTTCCATCCCGATTGATGCATGGCAATGCGCCTGGGCAGGCAACGGTAAATCAACCACAAACGGCATTGTCGCTTCTCGCATCGTTTACAGGAGCTGGGGCAATATCAGGCTTGATCCACGCCATAACAATTCACTATGGGTACTGGAATGGAGGATGGGGAGGCAAGGCTGGACTATGTGCGTTCGCTGGATGCTGGGCATATCGGGGGATTGGAAGTATATATCAATTTATACAGAAGAGAAAGTAATACTCGATCATTAAAGTGCGGTGTATCTCGCTTTGCATTCTAGGTTTATTTCCATTTGTCACACAGCCATCTGAATCGTCATGAAGTATGGAGTAATGTCGGTGCAATGATACGTTTCATGCTTCGTACAGATGCACATACTTTTCGAACCCTGGAGGAGGAACGCCTGTTTCACACCATGCTGTGTATGACACCTCTTTCGTATTCATATTCAACCCAACAATCTTTAAGTAATCCGCCAATTTGCGACTAGATCCCATTGAGTATTGCTCCACAGCTGTTGAGAAAGAAGTGAAAAGAGTTTGAGCGACGCCTGACCTCAAGATAGGACTAGAACAACAACTCATGCTATGACGTACCTGTGAATAAATTTTTCGGTTTTACCATATCCTTCGCAGACTCGGGATAGCCAAGTTGATATTTGATTCTTGTAAGAATAAGCATTTGCAGTGGGTTGTGAATCTACGATGGTTAATAAGTAGAGTGGTCAGAGTTGGTCAGTCAGCAAATTCCATCCAATCTAAATGAAGGAAGTTACATCGACAAACTCACCCCCGAAGTAAAGACGCGATGAATCGACTCCCAAAACTTTGGCCTGTGGTTCCTTACATAACGATGCCCGACGACACTATGAGTGGGGCTGAATATATCATACCCCGATGTCCACAATCGAGCCGAGAGGATGATTTCCTCCCCGGTGAAGAGATACGGAAGGAATGGATCAAACGGAACATCTCGTAGAATGTCAGAATGAGCCATCAAGTACCCCGCCGCTACAAACGGTGCAAAGCGAGGAGTGTTCAGTTTGACACTGTCGTAATTGTAACTCCCCTCGAACCGAATGATTTGACATTCCAAATCATTTGCGGCAAACACTGGACCACAAACCCGAGGAGCGGCGACGCTTGCCATTTCCACCAAGTCTGCCGTATGCGGAGGAGGATAGTGACTTATCACTGCCTTATCCGACGGAGCATTCTTGAGCATATCTATCGAGGAAACATCCCAATCTTGTGCAAATGTCGTGTGTGAATCAATTTGCATGTACCACTCCTCGCCTTGCCACAACTTGGATGCAAAGTATCGAGCCATGTACGGCCCTAATGCTTCCGACTCCTTCATTCGCAAGAGTCGAACATTGCCCTCGTTGCAAAACTTTTTACCAATCTCTGAACTACAAAAGAGGAGGTAGCAGTCGGGATCTGTCTTTACCACTTCCATTTTATTCCCCTCCATAACTCCGCTGTGACATTTCTCTTCATCGCAGTTCTGTTGGACTAATCCAACAAATATATTCTCCGGATGCTTTGCTTTTACAAACGCATCCTTCAGTGTATCCATACAGAATTCATCTCGAAAGCTCACGACACTAAGGTAGACACTTTCATCTTCTCGTCGGGGTGGCATCCGTCGCAAATATTCTTGATCCCATGGATATAACCACTTCACCGTCAAATCATGATATGCCGTCCAAATACCATGATATGTCGCATGTTTATTCTTGATATTTGATGAGCTTAGTCTTCTAAGAAACGATGTCAGAAATGTCAATACTTCATTGAGTGTCATGGGTGCCGATTTCAGATTGCGTAGTGCTGCACCGGCACCAATGTGACGACTACTGAAAATGCCACCACCGTGAATGCCACTGGAAGCATCACTATCTCCCAAGCCAGCCAAGTTTACCCCACTGTGAATGATTTCTTCTACAGTCTTTTTACCCTCCTTAACTAGCTCGAGGTGATTGCCTACTATTTGTGATTGTGCTAGGAGTGATTGAAGCCTGGCGGGTAATTTGCGTGTCCGTTCTCGTGGATCAATGACATGATGATATTTGTACACTTTGTTGGGCGGTGTCAGACCGACGTCGTTGTGAGGCGTGGACGAGAGGGAAATGAATGCTAAGGCAAAGAAGATGATTAACCCGACACCGCGAAGGACGTTTGCGTCATAAATATCTGCATGTTGTGGGTGCTGACGGACATTCACATGCTTGTCGTCATCGTCGCGAGCACCGGCGATGGAAATAAATTTAGAGTCCCTCTGCATTTGCGCCAGCAAACCGAGATGATAAGTAGTAGTAGCAAACGATCTTTTTCCGCTCTGTTTATCCCGGACGTCGAAAACAATATCCAATCGATCGATGAACAATCGATGAACTCTTCATCGCCGGTGGCAGTGAGTGCAGCAGTTAGATAGTGGTAGGTGGTAGGTGGTAGGCAGGGGATAGGGGTATTTGATATGGCGGGAGGGCAGGAGATGGAGGGAACGATAATAGATGGCGGGAAGAACTTGGCGGGAAGGAGATGGCTCTGTTAAGTATCTTTCCAGATCTTTCCCCAACGCATTATCGTATCTTACAACGTTAAGTATCTTTGCCTTCAACGAAGCATCGCCAATGACGTCAGCGAGAATTTGCGTCGCCCACCTGCCGAAGAACAACAACATCACCATCACATACACACCAGCACCAAAAACCAACACCCATCACCCATCTCCATCATCATGAAGAGAAGATTATTCATCAATGATCATTGCCAATGCCAGTGCATTTTGGGAATCATTGGCATTCTCCCCGTCCCCAACCCTCCATACTATCCTATCGTATCATGAGATCGTTCTACCTCCTAGCGGCCACTGTCCTTGCGGCAGGATCATCCTATGCCAATGCGTTCCTGGCATCGCGATCATCATCGTCATCTACGCCACCATCCTCGACGTCCTCCACTTCTTCTTCTACCGTTCTGTACGAGTACATCCCCACCGGATTAACCAAGGAATCATGGGCCAAATTCAAAAAGGCCGAGGCCGAAAAGAACAAAAAGACACCCAACCTAGGCCGTGTCGGACCCAAGGGATTCCAATCTCGATCGATGCAAAGTTTTCAGGAGGCATTGGAACGTGGTGAGGCCGATCACTTACTTCCCGTATTCAATGCCAAGGAGAAGCTAGCACGGGGTGAAATAAAGAAACAAGATATTCCATACATGCAAAGAGGTGGTGCGTGGGACAATTCCGATGTCAAGGGTGCACAGAAGAAAAATTGGTTATCGTCCGACAAGGCATATGCCGCGGGGGGGTACAAAAAGTCACAAAGTGTTTCCATCCTTGGTGAGGGTGCTGGTCTGGATTGGACGGGGACGCGACAAACAACTGGCCCGGCACAGCAGGGTGTTAAGCTTGGTAAGAATTATAAAGCTCCCAATGTTAGTCAGATGAAGGGCGATGCACCAGAGAAGAAGCCGAAGAAGGGCATGTTTGGATTCTTCTAGGAAAGTTCCAGTACCATGAACACTGCCAAAGCGTTGGTGTTGCGACTGGTCGAGTTTTTCTTTCACTTTACTGGGAAGCAACCAATCATCGCGATGTATTACATAATTGCAAGGATTTAGTCATGAACATGTACATCATTTTTGTAATCGGGAGGGGTGCGGGTGATAGCAGAGTATTCATGAGTCAATCGTCGAAATAAGTAAGTTAAATGTCACATTAGTCACTACACTCTAGTAACATCATGTGTGCATCAAAGACGAGAATGAGATTGCAGTGGTGCAAAATTGACATCCTCTGCTCCTCCCGTAATCATAAATGATTTCACCAAATCCTCAGACATCAATGCAGTGGAATTGTGCAATGCGACGTGCTCTAGCCCCTCCGCAACTTTATGATCTCGGGAGTAATTTAATGACATCTTTGTTATTGTTGTAGCAACGGGAGAATTCCTGCTGATTTTGTGGCATATCTCATTGGCAACGTCCATAAGATCGCAATTGGTTTGGGATACTCGTGAGACGAAACCAATTTGCAGTGCATCCATCGCGTTAAAATCGTCTACATGCCAACAGGATGTGTTCATCAATGGGAATCAGATTGGATGCAATGAAATCTTTGAGACGAAGAATACATCACAGATTTGGCTGCATAGACTCACCACCCGTTAGACAAAGTTCTCTAACACGTGAACCAAATCCAACGATTTTTGGAAATCGCTGCAATGTACCAACATCAGCTGCTAATCCCAATCGAACCTCACGTACACTAAAGATGGCATCAGGACTGCATACCCGAACATCCGCACAGCATACTAAATCGATACCAGCTCCAATGCATGCTCCATGAATAGCCGCCACCACCGGTACAGGGCATTCTTCCACCGCTGTGAAAACCGATTGCATGTCCAATATTTGTGATCGAAATGCGAGAGATCTTCGTGCTACATCACCACTTGACGAAGAATTATCATCTCCTGAATTGCTTTCTATTCCAGAGAAGAACCGTCTATCTGAGGTATCGATGCCACCGCAAAAGCCTTTACCACTTCCTATCAATAATACGCATCTGCATCCATCGCCTATTGTACCTATTTGTCGGAATGAATCTCCAATTTCTTTCCACATCTATTATTTTATGATTGAGATTAAAAATGTGCTATATGAGATGGATAAGAACCTTCAATCATTACAATATGATTCGCAACGTACCTGAGCATTGATTGCATTGCGCTTCTTCGGACGATTCAATTTTAGAACGGTCACAAAAGGTAATGTATCATGGTACCGAATTGATACATGTGCAAAATGTGCGTCTAATGGATGGTGTGCTTTCACCTCGTTTGTCGCTGATGGTGTCATGGTTTACGGATTGATGGGTGTACGGTGTACGGTGGTGGACGTGCGATGGTGGTCTACGGTGAGCGTAGGGGAAGGATGTTCATGGTCAGATGCACTTGCACCGCCGACCGCCGACCGACCGACCGCCGACATCGATAATCGACATATGCATCCTTCCACGTGACAGTACAAAGACGGTACAAGCTGGCCGTCGTCCGACCGCGCGCGAGGTGAGCCACAATATGCCACAATGTGCCACAGCAAGCCACCATCGACCGCATCGACATCGTCGCCATCCCCGCTCCTTCCGTTTCCGTCCATCGACTATCTACTATTATCGCCGCTGCAACGCTCACTCTCAGGAAATTGATCTAGTTTGGTTCGAGTTCGAGTTAAAATCATGGTGTTCTACGAGTGCATGATGACCGCGAAAAATACTGCTCGTGAGTTTCGGTTTGTTGATGTTGTTGCTGCTGCCTCTCGCCTCCATCCCTTTGCTGACCTCTCGACGCAATGCAATTTTATTGAACTTTGCTACCGGTGTCATTTCAATGCATTCATCTAATCCAGCCGTCGTCGCATACATGTAATATTTGCACCTAAATTTGGCAACGATACCCCCCGCGCGCCTATCCAGACTACAACACCCTCACCGCGTTAATGAGAGAAGTTTCGCTTAAAATCGTAAACAACGGGGGTATAGTCCGCTCTATCCAAAATCATGGCATACGTCAACTCCCCCATAGATTCAAAGCCAAATACACCGATCGGGATGGAAATCGATACTATGAAAAAGGACGGTTCATATCCATATTCTATGATGCAAATCCCAGAGTAATGAGGGAAGTTGGGGGGATATTGAATTTGGATGATCAAATATTGAGATCGACTCACTTGAGGGCGACGAATAAATTTGGTGATGTGAATAATTTGAGGGAGAGTAAGAATCCTTACGTTCAACAGATTTTAGATGAACTTGAAACTTGAATCGGAGGCATCGTCGCAGAAGAAGTGAATTATTATTTGCATCGAGGGCACGCACACTTCTTGGGATCACAGCTCTGGGTGTTGGACTTTGGGGGGGGCTATCTCGTGTAGCTTGCGGCCAATTGAATGTGAAATTATGCATCAGATAGTCGACAGATGTCCAATTCAAATCTTCCGATAGAAATGTTAAGCGGCCTCATGAAAGAATGCGTTGACCAAAAGATTACAAGACATAATGTCTGACTCTTAGTTTCTTTACATGGTTCCGCTTCTTGACTAACAACCGACATTTATACAAATATAACAAACATCTCCTGAAGCTATTCCGGCGGAGCTGGTATCACTTTAACTCTGATCCTGCGTCACACGCACAAACAGACGAACGTCCATATTATCATATCAACAAATTGAACTGTCTAAACAAGCATTCATCTGTCTCTCTAGATGTAATGCAATCTTGATGGACGACGATTGGGTGGCCGAGTGCCATCTTTTCTCGGTGGGACGGGCAGGCAGATGGGGCGGAAATCTCCCACTTCCTCCCATATGAGCTCTTGCAAACGAATGCGGTGTAATTTCTCATCCTCGAAGCTGAAGTCGAAAGGACGTTCACACACTGGCTCGTCGTCTTCACTGTGAAGCTGTGCCATGAAGGGATGTCTCAACGCTTCTTCGACAGTGATTCGCTTTCGCGGATGGATTTGCAGCATCTTCGACAGCAAGTCCAAGCATTCGGGAGATGCATTCGGGAACTGCTGACTCAGTGGTACCACTGGTTTGTCTGGAAGTTTGCGCATGAAACGGCGTGCTTTTTCAGAGGTGACGAAGTCGAGATCCTCCTCGGGAAGTTTCCCAAGCTTTGTTGTAATGAGAGTGAGCTACACGAGTTCGAATGCCGGTGCAATGTGTGAGATACAAATGTGTAGGAACAAATATAAATGCTTTAGATACTATGAAAGTCTTCACTCACCTGATCAATGTAATCTTCTCCAGGGAAGAAGGGCTTTCTCGCCAATAGCTCTGCCAATACACATCCCGTACTCCAAACGTCGACGGGTTTGTCATATTCGTGACATGCCAACATAATCTCGGGTGCTCTGTACCACCTCGTCACCACATATTCCGTCAAGAGGAGTTTGTTTGAATCTCTCATTTGCTCATTGTCATATATACCCCGTGCTAGGCCAAAGTCGCACACTTTCAAATCGCAGTTGGAGTTCACCAAGAGATTCGATGGCTTCAAGTCACGATGCAATACATTCGCCGAGTGGATGTACTTGAGGGCACGTAAGACCTGGTAGATAAAGTATTGAGCATGATCTAAACTCAAACTTTGTTTGGAGTAAATGATCCGATACAAATCCGTCTCCATCAATTCACTAACAATGTAAACATCTGTGAAATCATCGACATATCGCATCATGGGTGGCATCATATCCACAATACCGACAATATTCTCATGCTTAAGATGTTTGAGCAATTTAATCTCACGCAAGATACGTTTGGCATCAATCTCATCCTGGAATGCCTTGGGCACCATTTTAATCGCCACGCGAGTGTTGAGATGAGTATCGTGCGCCGATATGACGACTCCGTACGCACCCGATCCGATAACACGGGTAAAGGAATACTTGGAGTCTACAGTGAAGGTATGACTGCCCGCCTTGAACGTATGGGCGCTGTACGGCGTGGTACTTTTGAAGCGATTGTATGTCCCCGTTACCGACCTGCCACTGTGTGGCATGATAATCTCGGTCCCGTACTCGGATGCGATGGAACCATCGTCCATGGACATGGATGTACTCCCGGCGTAGGATGTAAAGGCCGCAGTCGTCGCTGTGTCATGAGAGCGGTTCTTAACGATGGTGCCACGACTTTCGTAGGACATGGAATTACGAACCTCGTCGCGATCGTTGCGTTGCTCCATACCGCCACGAGGATTGTGGTACCCGCTATCGCCAGCAGCAGGACCATGGTGCTTGACAGGATGATGCTTCACGGGGTGGTGCGAAGTATTATATGATGAATGAGAAACATACTGCTTGGATGGATCCTTTGAGGAGGAGGACATTCCGTGCATCTTCATGTAGTTTTGGTGGTGCGACGACATTTTGTTCTATTGTCGGAACCTAGGCCTACGGTCTGGTTGCTGTCGAGAAGAGACGGCGGTTTGTCGCCCAACGCCAAGAGCCAATATTATTGCCAAATACCGAGTCAATAGTGAATCAATGGAGAGGTGTGTTATTGAGAGTGGATCTGATTATTGATTATTATGGTATCTGTTGGTATCTCTAGAGGAGGAGACGGCCTTGTGCGTACATCATGGGCACAAACTCGATTGGTGATGTTGGCGGCAAATCCGGAATTGAATCTTCTTCTCATCTCCAAAAGTGGCGAGCAAGCAGGTCACACTTCTTTCTTGCTCAGGCGGAAGAATCGAGGAGAAAGGCAAAGAATTGTCTCTTCCCTCAGGTTCCATGTAGGAATAAGTATCCATGTGCAAAAGATATAGCGACGTCGTGTTGAACATCGCTAAACCAAGCTAAGTACGATACTGCTTCCCCAACCGAACTGCTCAGCAGCATGATGTATGATAGATGGTCCACACAACTACGACTCTATGGTACGAACCATGGCCGCCGCCAAACAATACTGGGTCTACCACGAGAGGCAAGAGGCCCTCCTCTGTGGGCAACATGCATTAAACAATCTTGTCCAACGAAATGTCTTCTCCGCCGGTAGCCTCGCCGAAATTGCCGAACAACTCGACCAAATGGAACTCAACTACATGGCACAAAACAATGAGGGTGGTACTCAATCAAAAGACTTTATGAAACGCGTCGCCGAGGGGTCAGGCAATGTCGACGAGTCCGGAAATTTCAGTATTGAGGTATTGCGTTCGGCGTTGATGAATAGTTATAATTTGGAATTGCCAAGTCTTCGACAAAAGGGTGTAGGTGATGCAAGGGATGTTACGGAGTTCGAAGGCTTCATCTGCAATCGATCCAGCCACTGGTTTGCAATCCGGAAGATCAATGGCCGATTCTACAACTTGAATTCCACGCTCGAACAACCAGAGATTATTTCACATTTCAAATTGGCCGCGGAGATGGAGGCGCTTCAAAATGCAGGGTATTCTGTATTTTGCGTCGTCGATTCTCTTCCTCCGCCTTGTACTAGTCAGGATATGATGGAATCTGGATTGCCACAATATTGGTGGAGGGAAGAGGATTTGATACAGGGAAAGACTGATTCTACGACGACACGTCGTGATAATGACCCGTGGAAAAAAGTTGGAAGTGGAAGACGTTTGGATGGAAAGAGGCCAGGTTCGGGTGGTAGTGGACTTGAAAATTCAGTCAGTGAAATGACCGAGGATGAAATGATGCAAATGGCAATGGCCGCGAGCTTGGAACAACAATCTGCACCATCCATCGGCGAATCAGCCTATGAGTTCGAGCTCACTACGGAACCACTGGAGGGAGCACCAGGGGCTGTTAAAATACAATTCAGGCTGCCAGATGGAACACGTGCTATGCGTCGATTTGATTCAACGGACCGTGTGGGAGCTATCTATGCATTTGTTTCTAGCAAATGCCCGAAGCAGAGAATTGAATTACGAGCTGGTTTCCCACCCAGCGATATTAGTTCGCAGAGAGATTCGAGCATTGCCGAGTCAAAATTGGCCGGTGAAATGATACATGGACGGTACATATAATCTAAACAAACACGATCACTGCTGCTGCTGGCGACGCGATTCGTCGCGGATGGAATGGGGAAGGTTGTGTCGTTCAT
>JALLBK010000186.1:0-36378 GCA_036940085.1 Discostella pseudostelligera
GACCGTACTTTCGAAGCTACGGATTTTCGGCTTTACAGGCAAACTAGCTTCGAAACCGCCGGCAGTTTCGAAACTAGCTGTGACAGATCTCACCCCAAACGAAGGTGACACAAAATCAACGACGACACACCATGACCATGACGACGTCCGCCTCACTCGATAATCCCCTGACCACACAACAACTCCTCACCCTCCGCTCCCTACCAGAGAACAACACATGTGTCGAATGCAATAACAACAACAAGCCCGATTGGGCAAGCGTCTCCTACGGCATTCTGCTGTGTCTTGACTGCGCCGGCTTACACCGCGGTTTGGGTACTCATCTCTCCTTCGTACGGAGTTTGACCATGGACTCTTGGTCTGAGGAGCAGTATCGACGTATGATTGCGAGTGGAGGGAATGGCAAATGGAAAGAATATTGGGAATTAAATTCCGTCAAAGATGAAGTGAAGGACAAGGATACGGGAAGTCTTGCGCTAAAACTGCGTCTCAAGTACGAAAGCGAGGTGGCACGTGCCTACAGGGAAGCATTAACTTTGAAAGTCTCTTCTAATTCAACTTCCGACGATGGTCCCAACCCAAACACCAGCGCGATTCAAGACACCGTTCTGCCAGTAGTTCCATTGCCAGAAGATGTGACACCTACCTTGCAAGAGACAATCAACTACCTATCCACATTTTTCTTGTCCATGATCACATCCTCCCAAATGGCAATCAAATACTTGTGTGCGTGGGGGATGGTAGGGTTCTCCAGTGCCTATGCAGTGTATGCTCGTGGGAGAAAAACACTCATGAACAACCAAAGTGGTAGTGTTGCCTCCTCGTTACCCAATATCAATCCTACCGTCCATGGCTACATGGGAGCAACGACCACCATGGCACCTCACGGATACAATATCGACATGATAAAAACGAATGCTCTCACCTTGGGAATACTAGCATTGTTTGCTGGAATACCCTATATTCTATTCCGGATATTTACAACCAAGATGGCGAAGACGGTATTGAATAATCGACACGACGCATTCAAGTCGGCAAAGAACTTACTCATGGAACGTATTGCTTGTGGTCGTGCCCAACGAATGGAACGATGTGATGTGTATTATCCATCGATATCTGAGGGATGTACAGAGAGGAAAGCAAAATATGGGTTGTTGTTTTATCCTGGCGCATTGGTAGATCGTGCAGCCTATGCTCCTATTGCCACGAAATTGAGCGAGGCGGGTATTTTGGTGGTCATTGCCAACCTCGAACCTCATCGATTTGTCGCCACGTTTCACAACTACAATCTGCAGGAGGAAGTGATGCGCACAATTGCTCATTCCATATTATTGTGTGAGGATGGAGCTTGGACGGTTGATAAGTGGGCTCTTGGGGGACATTCCCTCGGTGGTCATATCGCACTTGCTGCAGTCGCGAATGAATTATCCTCTACCATTAATAAGATCGTTATGTGGGGTGTACGATCCTATCCACAAGGTCCCAACTATCCCTGCAAAAGTTTGAGAGATAATGAGAATGTACAAGTATTGGTGGTCAATGGATCACACGATGCGATTATTAATAGCACTAAATTTTCGGGAACCGACAAATTTGTGGACTTTGAAGAGAAAATGCCCCCGCTTTGTCATTTATCATTAGCCGAGGCATTGAAGAAGAAGGATGGATATACGTTCATGGCTACAGTGGAAGGTGGGAATCATGCAGGTTGTGCACATTATGGACCGCAAAAATTTCCATCAGAAGATGGGGTGCGAACTATAACGTTGGAAGAGCAGCAAGATCAATTTGCGAACGTGACAACAAATTTTCTTTTGGGTATAGATAAACGAGAGTGAGCATTGTTTGGTTCGATGAGAGTTTTTTGTGCAAAATTTCATTCTATGGTAGCGGTTTAATTTGACATCACGACCAATGCTGATCTAGTTCAAGCAACATTTCATCTATTTCCATCCAGCTTTCCACGTGCCACAACATATTCAGCTTACGCCATCTTTCGAAATTACCATCGACTCCGATCACGTCAAAGTCATGTTGACTACGATGCTTCAATGGTACTATCTGAATTCCCCACCGCTCTGCAATAGCTGTCATCGAACTACTTATAGTTTGTCCCATGACTATACCAATGTCAGCCTCGAGTAGTGCTGCCAGGTCCGTCGAAGAGTCACCAACATATACGATGACGCTTGTACTATCACTACTTTGATGAATATTTCGTCGTAATTTTCTGATGCGATCTCGTTTGGCCAATGCCCCTGGAACATGCAGCGATATGACGCCATCGGCATCGACTTGATTGGACCAAATGGGTATTTCCGTATTGCACGTGTCAATCCGCATGACGCTACGCCGTTGTTTTAACACGGGTTGCACAACAGATGCATCGATTAGAGCGGGGCACCAGTTGATGCTTAGAACGGCAAGATTCCAACCATAACATGCTGGAGGTCCCTCGCCTTCTTTATTTGTATCATGATGGTTGCATGTGTCGGATAGGATTCGGGCCAATGTACTCTGACAACCATGCCGTAATCTAACAACCACTTTGTCGAATTTTCCCTCGTTCATCTTGGTATCGTTTGAACTTATATTCTCTATATCTGTTTCCGACGATTCTAACTCAGTATGAAGCTGCAGTATTCCCCCCAATTCGTCGGCATTGACATGACCCAATCCCTCCAGGACACGAGATTCACTCACCATTTGCGTAACAATGGTGGATGGCTCATCCAAGGCATCTAACATATCATGAATGGATTGATGTTGCTGTGGAATAAGGGATGATTTTGCCTCACCGTATCGTCTCATATATTCCTCCTCTAAAACCTGGAATTTACTAATCCGTCGCTCCAAATCTAGCAAGTGTAAGTTGTTATTGTCGACGATGCTGTTATTTTCAACATCGATGTTTGCTTCTTTTTGTTGATCAGCATCCTCGTTATTCTCTCCACTACCCGATAGTATGGAAGACCTCTGTCTCGTAGCAAAGGCGGCTAATCGAGGTAGCAATGGAGTTGTGTCATGTTCGGTACACGTCCCGTCAAAGTCTACCACCAGCCACCGCCTCCGTCGCTGTAATCCATCTTGATCTGGATGATATTTGGATGTAGGTGGAAACAAGGATTGTTCCGTTAAAGAAGTTATTTGATTCGTGGCTGCCTCTATTGTTGGTAGCATCGTCATGACTTCTCCGTCTTTAGACGCCGTCATCGATGTCGATGGTGCTACTCTTGGTTTTTGATGTTGCATCGTAGATTGACGAAGCGACTGTGCAAGAGAAGGTATTGACTGCAACTTATTATGAGATATGTCAGCAGCAAAGGCGCTGATCTCCGGAATGATGCATATGATGATGATGATGACTAGGAGAAATGTTCTCATTATTCTTTGTCAAGAGTAGTGCCACGGTATGCTCTGGAGCCCATCATTGTCGTTTGTCGTGTCCTCGTTAAGCTCGTTCTCTTCCCGCCATTTCGCATCAAAGTCAATACGCTTCCCGCCATCACAGGATACCGACAGACAGGCGATGCTTCGAATTCTCTTGAGTATTGTATCGACGATAATATCTCCTAGAGATATCTACTCCCTCTGTCCCACAAAAAAGTGGATATCTGCTTGGAATTCTCCAAATAAGGGCTACGCTAATCATATGATGACGTTTGATAGCTCGTTGGAAAGCTCTTATCAAGGAGTGGGTGCAAGGTTGATGTCAAGAAATTTTGGAAACGTCTGCCCGTCGAGTGCAGCCGAGGTTTCTCAAGAAAGGACCGCGGCAGGTCGAATGAAAAAACAGCCATCCGAATTTCAATCGCATCAGAGATTCAAAATCAAAAAGCTGATCTCATTCGAAAAGGATCGAACCTTCTCGAACATCGATTTGAAATCGACCACTTTGCGCGCTTTCCCGTGGACCTCCTGAACGTCAACCTTGCACACACTCCAAGACGAATCCAACAAAATATAATTGTCCCATATTCAAATAATCGGAACATTAGCCAAATTTGGCAAATAATATTTCATTTCTGCAAAGATTGGCGAGTACTAGTTTAAAATGGAAGTTGGCCGAATGCTTTTCTAACACTTTTGATTTTGTTAGGCGGAAGCGAGTAAAAGTGCGGCCGACATTGGACCGATCGCGTAAGATGGGCCCATAACTCCTTTGATGGTCCGTGATTCTCTGGCCAACTTACATAAAAGTTGTTCCTTTCGACCTTGCGAGTTGGGAAAGTGCACCAGAAAATGATTCCGACATTATTTGGGCATTCGATTTCGTGATCGCCGCCGAAGGATCGGTGTGTTGTGTCGTCACTGCCAAAATTTGAAACTCCGAACTGTTTGAAAAAGGAAAATCATCAAATCTAACACTTTGGGTCGGTGCCTTCCGATGCTCACCATTCCTTCCCCAATTTGAATCGGACCAAATCAAACGCGTCGAGCATCGTCCACTCACTGTAGATGATGCTGACGTGTTTGGTTCGAATCGATTTGGTCCACAAACAATTTGGACCTCGATCGACCACCATTCGTCGAAAGTCAAAAAGTTGGCCAGAGGTCTGCGAGAAAAAAAGCATTTTACTAGCTTCTGCCTAAG
Organism: Discostella pseudostelligera; assembly: GCA_036940085.1. Taxonomy (NCBI): domain Eukaryota; phylum Bacillariophyta; class Thalassiosirophyceae; order Thalassiosirales; family Thalassiosiraceae; genus Discostella; species Discostella pseudostelligera. Next base: position 4,595 of record JALLBK010000186.1, read on the forward strand.
AAATGTTTCTTATGGCCAACATGCAGTTTAAACTGGTACCACCTTCTACATGCGGTCGGCGGCCTCGGGGGCTGTTCTGCGATTTCGCGGGCTGTTCTGATCCTTGTGGTGGGAAAGATTGAGTTTTGGCGCGAAAAGTCGGCGAATTTCCTTAGCGATGATGCACGTATTGTGCGAAAGGAATCAGTGCGAAAAATATCCATTTTTTGTGGGACAGTAAACTCGTCTGTCTGTCGTCAATCACCCCGTTCTCTAGAGGAGTGAAAATGGAAAATGGCGGGCTCAAAAAGACTCAACACTCAACGCATTCCGCCACAAATCCAACACACAAAAACACCAACTCCGCCTCCACCATGGTGCATGGTGCATGGTGCACCCAACCGCTGTCTCTTGTTCTTGTCTTGCCCAAACCCACACACTCTTCCGATGCAACCGAGTTCGGGTTGTGAACCATTCCTACCGACCAATAGAAAGAATCATACTATCAGATCGGATCCCACACTTTCGATGGTTATCATAGGCTAGAGCATTGTCTCTGTTGTCCTCGAAATAATTGCTCTTTTATTGAGCTTCTCGAATACATAATTAATTGCATGCACTCAACAATGGCATTCCAACGGAGGCAACAACTCCGTAGGCGACCCGGCGGCGGCGGCGGCGGGGCCAATCATCGTCATGCGGTCTACGCCACAATACGTTGTTTCCTAGCAGTGTGCATAGGCTATACCATAGGGGCAGCTATCTCACAAGAGGAAACACCGACGACGACTGAGGAGGAGATGATCGATTATGGCAATCACAACCTCGAGTGGGAAGATGGACCATCGTCCTGGGATGAATTTGGTCACGACAATGCTCCGGATATATGCGGTCTACAAGTCATCACTGTAGAGGAATGGGAGGCGGGACGGTATTGGGAGGGGAAGAAGCCGGTGATTGTGAAGAATGTAACTGAAGGTTGGGCGGCTTTGAACAATTGGAAAAAGTAAGTGCCGGCGGCAAGAGAACAACCTACACCATTTTATCACACCATGAGTTTGTGTTTCCACTCACAAACTCATCATTATCGATCTAATTATTTACCCTTCACAGGCAAGAAATTGTACGTCTCTATGCTGATGCTGAAGCAACAATGGGCGAAGCTAGATTAGTCGGCGAAACTGGACCAGACGTGGCGGGGAAAAATCTGAGCCCTACAACAGTGAAGGTGGGTTTGTCGAATAACCTTTGGTCTTTGGTTTGCAACTAAGTAATCCATTTCCAGAGCAACTTGTCACTAATCTTTGCATGTAAACATCATCGGTTTGACTGCAGGAATTTATTACGAAGCACATGTACAATCCATTGAAATACTTCTTCGATCGTAAAATTGCCATTCCAAAGGGAATGCTAAAAGATTGCGAACCTTTTCCCATGCCGACACGCGCCTTCCTTGAGAATCCCGATATCGGAGCAACCTATGGACTCTCAAAGAAGAAGAAGGTACGAAAAACAGAAGATCGGGAAATTTGGCGAGATCATTTAGCCATTTCGATAGGATCCGATTTGCAGGGCCTTACCTTCCATCATCATCGCGAGGCATGGAACGTGGTGATATTTGGTAAAAAGCGATGGATACTTTGGGATCATGCTCGTTGGAAGAACAACAATACAATTCAATGGCGTACGACACGAGATTGGGCCAATAATGCGCATGTGACCGGAGCCGAGTGGATTCGGCGGCTGTATCCTGAACCGGAACGCAAGTATGAGATTCGAACATATGGACATGATTGTATCCAACACGCTGGAGAGATGATGTTTGTGCCGCATCGGTGGATGCATATGGTAGTCAATATTGGAGATACCGTCAGTGTGATTTCTGAGGTGGGGCTTGGTATTGGTGAGGGGAAGAAGCCGGAAGACTTTTTGTATGACCCCGATGCAAGTAGTGATGATGAAGAGGAGGATGAGTGGGATGAAGAGGAAGAGGAATGGGAATGGGAGAAGGAGGTAGAAGAAGAGGAAGAAGAAGACAGTGATGATTGAAAGAGCTTAATCAGTCCAAAAGTACTGTGCTGCATCATCAGCTCGGCACAAATATATGTTATGCTGCAACTCGATGATCGATGTGGCACAATCTTTCTTAGGATTTAAATGTGTTTGCATACGAAGTGTGATGAACAAATAGATACAGGAATTAAACCTTAATAACTATGTCCTGATGCAATTTCATCATCAAAATAATGCCCCACCCCGTGCCTTTTCACCATGAGCAATACCCAAATCAATCACTGGTATATGAACCCCGTCTTCCTTCAATCGTTCTAATGCATCATAATCCACACTCCAAACCTCCATTGCATCGGCGCCATACCCCGGACCTCCACCCAGTGACGGCACTGGACGTTGAACGTACCACCCCACACCGTAGTAGTACTGCTCAAGCAGTCCCTGCTCCGTCATTGAATCATTATTTATTCTTTCGGAAAACCAATTCACTACATCGGAATATCTAATTTCTTTTTCCAAATGTCGTGGGTCCAAATATAAATCAGTCTCAACATCATCTTCATGTTGGAGTAATGAAAATACGTAGTCTTGATTTCGAATAACGCATAATCTAAGTTGTGGCATGGATGTTATGTTGTTGCATGCATCGGCTGTAGGGTTTGCTACGATTGGTGGTATTTTTGTTGGTGATGACGAAGATAAGGATGCAATATACGCATCAAATGGCAATGCTACAAGGTCATCATCTGCCAATGAATTCATAGACAGTGTCGATGTCGTTATCGATGGCTGATGAAAACGGTGCAATTTAGTGTGTCTCGTACTACTACTGCCCACTCTGCATTGGAAGGACAACCTGCTGTTAATTCCACAGCCTTGAGAAAGACTATGTTGATTGTTCAATGACGAGAACGCAGAGTGTTGGAAGGGTGTTACGTATGCAGCGATTAATATCACACCATGTACCGTGAGTGGTAATAATTTTCCTGCGATGAAAAGATTCTTCATCATCTTCCGTCTGCGGGTGGGGGCGCTGCACGGGCTGGCTGAACGCAATGGCAAAGCCACAACTACGGCATACGATAACAGGATGTGTGTAGGAGTATCACGTTCGTTCGACTGCGTTGGTGGTTGGTGGATGTGGATGAGTGTCCAGCGCCTACTACTACTACTACTGCTACTACAGCAATGGCCATGGTCATAGTCATAGTGCATAGTGCAAAGATTTGTTTTGGCGGGAATGTGTTGGCGGGAAGGCCACATCTCCATTGTTGGGAGTCCATACCACTCAGACGATGATGGAATTTTTGTGTGCACATGCCACGTGCCGCTTTCCACAGTCTGGCTGGTCAATAGGGCATCCACAGCACAGCGAATCAGCTACTATCCAACTACAATCGATAAACATGTCGTCCGAAGGCAACGGCATCGATGGCGGCGCTTCGCCCGAAGAAGACTCTGCTAAGACGAAAGCGGCAGCGACAGCAGCATCTCCTACACAGACCACCACCTCGACCTCTACAAGCAGCGGCGGCGGTTGGGGAGGGTTTGCCAACCTCGGTGCCTCCCTCAAGGAGATGGGAACACAAATGGAGGAGAAGTTGCGTGCACAGCAGGCGCAATATCATGAACAGCAGGCTCAATTGAATGCTAGCAAGCATGGTCATGGTTTGGGGGGTGGGAGCAAGCATGGACAACAGCAGCAGTCTGCTGGTGGGTTCATGTCTCGACTTGGCGGTGGATTAGGAGGGAGCAATGCATCAACACCTGCCAAGACGACAGCAGCAACAGCTACGGCATCACCTTCATCGTCCAACGCTACTCCCCTCGCCAATCGAGATCCCAACGATGTCTCAAAGGAAGAACTACTCGATATACTCAAAAAAATGAGTTCACGTGTCAAGGCATTAACACAAAATCGTACCCAACTGTTGGAGAATATCAAATCTTCCGAGAACGACAAGTCAAGATTATTGGCATTGTTACGGAATGAAATTTTAGATGAGGGAACCATTTCCGAGGCTGTCGACAAGGTTGCCAAATTGCAAGAACAAAAGCAATTACAAAAAGATGGCACTGAAGCTCACGATCTATCCTCGGATGAAATCACCATCCTACAAACGGCATGGCGTGTCGCCGACGAACGGAATCAGATGACATTGCAACATATTCAGAATGAGTACAAGGTGATGAAACTCCAGGCACAGGCCGAAGTGGAGAAGGTCCGTGCTGCAGTATCGGCTGAGAAGGAGGACGATATTCGACGAATGAAAGAAGATATGAAAGAGGCATTGCGCAATGTCGAGAAAGATGGTGGATTTGTTCCCAATGGGGATGATGGAAAGCATGATGATATGATTTTGCGTAAAGATGAGGAGATTGCATTGTTAAGGGAGGAGATTCAAGCTCTGAAATCAGCAGCATCGACAGCAGCAGCATCCACCGTGGCAGCAACAACTTCTCCTGCAGCGGATGGTACCAACAATAATGGGGATGTCATACAACAAAAGGATCAGGAGATAACATCGCTAAAAGATGAAATCCACAGCCTCAAGGTGAAGTTCAAGGGACACATTGAGAAAATCAATATATTCAAACAAAAGGTGGCGGTGGAATTGAAAACTGCCAGGGAGGAGTCTGCCGCCAATGCCAAGGCGGCAGAGGAGGCTAAGAAGGCATTGGAAGAAGCGCAATTACACCCACCGAATAATACTGAGCAATCAATACCACCGCAAGTACTGGCAGAGGAGGATGGACGGCAATCATTGGAAAAATCTTTGATGGAACTAAAACAACTTCATGCGGCCGAATTAGCACAAGTCAGGGAGGAACTTACTCAACAGTATGAAAGCGAGTTGAATGATGCACTGAAACGCGTGGCAACAATGGAACGAGAGAAGGCATCCCTCGAACTGCAAGATATGCAACACAATGCCAAATTAGAATTGGAGGAGGCAATGAACCGAGTACGAGCGGAGACTACTGCACAAATGAATGAACGTCTTGCCGAGGCAGTCATGTCGGCCAAAATGGAGGCGATCAATTCTACCTCTGCTGATATTACGTCTTCATTGGAAAATGAACACCATGCCGCAATTGTGGCAATGGAACAAAAGCATGCCGTCGCCATGGACGAGCTTAGAAAACAGATGGCAGAGAATCATGCCGCGGCATTGGAAGAGATGAAATCTAATGTGCAATTTGCGGCTGATGAGGTACGATCGGAGGAGGCTGCCAAGTTGGAATATGAAGTAGAAAGGGTTCGCGGAGAGATTCGTCAAGAGATGGAAATAGAAATGAAGGCAGCGTTGCAAGAGGAACTTACCAGAGCCATGGTGCAAGCGAGAGAAGCTCATTTTTTGGAAACGGAACAACTTCGCGAGCAATTACAGAAAGAGTTATTCAATGAGGCTGAAAGTCGGTATGCCGCCCAATTAGAAGAAAAGATAATTGAATTGAATGCATCGCATGAGAAGCAATTGGAGCAGGTCAAATCTGATCTTCTGGCACAGGCAAACTCCTCTCAATCCGAAGAAGTTGAAAAGTTGTTAACATCGCACGAAGAGGTGCTGCACAACCTACGCAATGAAATGGAAGGATCGGCACGTCAAGCCTTGGAGGAGAAAATGAACGAGCTATCGTCATTTCATGCCTCAGAGCTAGAAAATGTGCGAATGCAACTCCAATCATCGGCTTGTGAGGAGGTCCAGCGTCTCCAGGCTGAAGCTCATGACAAGCATGCTGCAGATATTCAGAGAATCACAAACGAGTTAAATGAGAGGCATGTAGCTGAGCTTGAGAAGGTGAAAGCAGACCTGATGGCGATGGCAACCAGCTCTCAGAGTGAGCAGATGGAGCAACTTGTCGCGTCACATAACGATGAACTATCTCGGATGCGAAGTGAATTTGAAACTACGGCAAACGCGGCATCTTCACAATTGAAAGAAATCGATTTACTTCGGACAGCACACAGAGAGGAATTGCATCATCTACGCAATCAAATGGAAGGATTGACAGATCGAGCCGTGGACGAGAAGGCACACGAGCTCTCAGCATTGCACGCCACCGAGCTAGACAACCTACGCAATCAACTTCAATTATCATTGTCTGAGGAGATTCAGCGGATCCAGGCTGAAGCCCACGAGCAGCGCGATGCCGAAGTTCAGAGAGTTACAAATGAGCTCATTGGAAAGCATCGAGATGAATTGGAGAAGGTGAAAGCCGATATGATCACGATGGCGAACAGTTCTCAGAGTGAACAGCTTGAACAACTGGTGGCAGCACACAATGAGGAATTAGCTCGCGTGAGAAATGAAATGGAAGCTGCAGAAACCAAGAACTTCGCACTCTCTGAGACAGTGAGTCGACTGCAGACAACACATGCTGATGAGATTGATCGTTTGCGTCATGAAATGGAACTATCAATACGCCAAGCTGTTGATGAAAAATCCAACGAGCTTTCGACATTGCACGCCATGGAGCTTGACAATATGCGCAAGCAACTTCAGTTCTTGTCGGATGAGGAGATGCAACGTCTTCAGATACAAACGGCTGAGAAGCAAACTGAGGAGATTCAGAGAGTCACAAATGAATTGAATGAAAAGCATTTATCTGAGCTAGAAAAGGTGAAAGCGGACATGATTGCGATGGCGAATAGCTCTCAAAGTGAACAGATGGAGCAACTCGTTGCATCACACAGTGATGAGCTAGCTCGTCTACACAATGAAATTGAAGCTATGAGAAAGGCGAGCTCGTCACAATCCGAAGAAATGAACCAACTGCAGACATCTCACATAGAGGAGCTGGAGCGGATGCGCAATGACATTGAAGTATCAGTTCGCCAAGCCGTAGTCGAAAATACGCACGAGCTCTCGTCATCTCAGGCCGCTGAAGTAGACAATGTTCGCAAGCAACTACAATTATCGTCTTCTGAAGCTATTCAGCGCGTTCAGACTGAAGCAGATGAGCAACGCGTGGCAGAGATTCAGAAAATCACTCACGAGCTGACTGAACAACATCGTGCCGAACTGGAGCAGGTGAAAGCGGACATGTTAGCCATGGCAAATAGCTCTCAGAATGAACAAATTAAGCAACTATTAGCCTCGCACAATGACGAACTTGCTCGGTTGCGGAGTGAAATGGAAGTTGCGGAGAATAAGAATTCCTCACTCGCCGGAGAAATTATTCAATTACAGACATCACACAGTGAGGAGCTCGACCGTTTGCGTAATACTTTGGAAGTATCAATACGTCAAGCCGTAGACGAGTCAAAGAACGAGCTCACGGCGATGCATAACGCAGAGCTTGACGAGATGCGGAATCAGCATCAGTCAGCATCTTCTGAGGAAATTCAGCGTGTCCAGGCTGAAGCTCAGGATAGGTATGTTGCTGAGGTTCAGAGAGTTACAACCGAGATGAACGAGAATCATCGAGCTGAAGTGGAAAAATTGAAAGTGGAAATGATTGCCATGGCAGACAGCTCTCAGAGTGAACAGTTGGAGCAACTTGTCGCGTCACACAATGAGGAATCAGCTCGCAAACAGAGCGAGCTAGAAACCATGGCGAGTGCTAACTCCTCCCTATCGGAAGAAATTAATCAACTACGGACATCGCACCAAGGGGAGCTGGACCGTCTACGCAACGAAATTGAACAATCAGTTCGTCAAGCTGTAGACCAGAAATCGAACGAGCTTTTGACAACGCACGCTGCCGAGTTGGACAATTTACGCAAGGAGCTCCAATCATCATCTTCCGACGAAATCCAGCGTCTACAGGAGGAAGCCCGTGCGCAACATGTCGCGGAGATGGATAGAATCACAAACCAGCTTAATGAAAAACAAGCTGAGTTAGAGAAGGCCAACGCGGATTTGAGTTCAGCTGAGAAGAAAGCGGCCCAGGCACTTCAGCTTGCCAACAAAATCAAGAAGGCAGCAACGGATAAAATGCAAGTTATCAAGGAGGAACACTCACAAGCACTCAAGAAGCATGAACAGGAAAGTGAACAACTCATTGCAACACTCAAGGCCGAGGTCGAGGACCTTCGATCAACAGTGGATGTATCAAAGGAGGAAATCGAAAATTTGCGATCGAGTCTGGACAGTGCCAAGAAAGAACATGCGGCTGAATTGGAGAGAACAGCAGGGTCCGATGAAAAAATAAAGGAGCTCGCTGACGAGCACGCAGCTGTAATATCTCAGATGAAGCAGCTTCATGATGACATACTGAAGAATGCTAGGGAGGACCACGCCTCACAACTTGATCAGCTCCAGTCTGAACACCAAGTAAAGCTTGATGCTCAAGTCCAAGAAAACAAAGGAAATACAGCCAAGCTTCAAAAGCTGATGGCGAAACATGCTGACGATCTGAAGACTCACTATGAAGCGAAATTCGTATCAATGAAAAAAGAGAACGAATCGTATTTGAAGGAACTACAAGACGAGACTGCGAAATTGAAGAATGCAAATGAGATCCTACGGAAAGAGGTGGAAACACACAAGACGGAAGGTGAATCGATGCAAAAGGCGTTGCGGGACCGTGCGGCAAATGAGAAGAAACTGCTGCAACAGCTTGAGGACCTGAAGAGAGAAATTGGAGACTCGAGGAACACTGCGAACAGAACAGAAAATCAAATGCTTAAACAACAATCTAGCATGGAGAACCAAATTAAACAACTCATGACCGAAAAAAGCGATTGTTTGAACAAAAATGAAGAGCTCTCCGGCAAGCTGCATGCGCTTTCCAATAATCTTGCCATGTTGGCCGAAGACAAGAAAGATGTGGAAGAGGCTCTAGAGCGATCAAAAAAAATGCTAGCGAGATACAAGAACGCTGAGTCCGAATTAAACCTCCTCCGACAAGAGAATAATGCACTGAAGCTAGAACAAACGAAGACCAATGGTGCCCTCGCAAAGCTCAAGCAGGAGCAAGATGCTAGTCAACTCAAGCACGGACAGCGAACCGCATTAGTTGGGATGCTTGAAGAGCAGGTTGCCGATTTGAATGACTCACTGAGTGAAGCCAAAGCCAAGCTTGAAGCAACATCCTATGACATGAGTCAAAGAGATGAAGAGATTGAATCAATTAAACGAGAGCTTGAAAGGGTAACAGAAGCGCTGAAACGGGCAGAAAGTAGTGCCGCCGAAACTGCCTCGGCCGCTCAACAGAACACTGATAAGGAATCCATGCAAAAATCTAGAATTATTGAAACGCTTAAGGCCCAGATCGACAGCCTTCAAAGTCAAATGAAGAAAAAGAGCGCCGCTGCACAAAAGATGATCAAGGAGAGAGAGGCCGAATGCGCGGAATTGCGCAAAACAAACAAATATTTACAAACCGAGGTAGACAAGGGTTCACTCAGCGACAGACGCATATTCGAGCTCGCGGCGCACCAAAGCAACAGAGAGTCGGCCGCGGTTGCGGAAATCGAAATTAGGAACAAGATGATCGAGCAATTGTCGCGTAAGCTTGAGGAGGGTGACGTTGACCTTGCTAGTGCTGAGATTACGGTCGTTAGGGCAGAAGATCAGGTGGAGCAGTTGGCCAAAGTTCATAGACGAGAGGGTGTTAACATGGACTATCTGAAGAGCATTGTCGTGCAGTATCTTGCAAAGCCGCCAGGCTCGAGTGAACGAACGGCGTTATTGCCTGTTCTGGCCACATTGCTGCAATTCGATGCTAATGACTACAAGGCTATCGAAGAAGGAAAGGAGAAGGTTAGCTGGTGGGGCGACATCATCCCAACGTACATCACCGGGCCTTCGGCGGAGCCGTTGCCGCCGGCGCCTTCGTCGATTCCAACACAGCAGACCGCTCCTCTGCTCCCAACTTCTGCTGAGGTCACTGTGTCCAGGATAACTCCCTCTCAAAAGACGACAAGGAAGAGTACTTCTCTCCAATTTTGATATCTACCGAAGCCAGACAATAGAGAATACGCATATGTGAACTTTCGGTATTGCATACCTTATGTGTAACGATGTTTAAAGCTCTTAATGGTGACACATGGCAGCACTGATCTCAAAACCTACGTCCACAACTACTCAGAGGCGTCTTGCGTTAAGTTTCATCTTCCTCCTCAGCGACCCTACATCGATATTCCATGCAAAACGAGAGGCTTTCTAGCAGTGACATTCTGCGGTTGTATGCAACCCTGATCTGTCTCCAAAGATTTGCATATCGTCCACTGGTTTGACGGACACGGAGGCCGATGCGTGTACGAACGAACTCTCTGCTGCATCGTAGAGGGGTAGATAGAAGAAGGTGTTCTGGATATGGTTCGTAGCCTCTACAATCGTTGCAGCCAGTCAAGTATCGCATCAGCACCATTCTTCCACTTTTGTCCAAGCATGACATCATGTGGTGAGTCCACTATAATCGGATCATCCAATCCAAAGTATCGTGCACATTCCTTGGATCCCTCCAGATCGACAATGAAATCGTCTGCCGCGGCTACGACCAATGATGTTGATGGTAGTTTATTCACAAACGGTGCCCTGCCCGTTCGACGGTCTACCAGCGCCGAGGGAAGTTGTTTCCCCAAATCGATCAAGTCGATGGTGGCAATGGCATCACGTTTGAAGTACTGTTGATATTGCTCAATTTCCTCCTCAGATATGCCGTCATCGAAAAATAAAGTACGGCATATGGACTTGTCGGTAATTGCCTTTTTAATAACAAAGCCTGAAGTAATCTTCCAACTATCGATTGGTGAACGAAGAAGGAATCGCATTGTCATTTTTCCATTACCACTGGGTGGGACACTGCATAGTAGAGATACGCCAGCGAGATTGATGCGTCTGTTTCGCCTTCCTGTCATTGCATCTTTGCAATTGCCATCGTTATCGGCTACGTCATCATCGTCATAATATTGCTCGAGCCACTTCATAATGGCAAGCCCACCAAATGAGTGCCCAATAAGGACGATACGTGGGCTTTTCCCCAGATCTAAGCCTAGATTTCCGTGAGCTTTCTCATCATCTCCGCCATCATTATCCGATAAGCCAATCAAAAAGGCATTCAAATCATCCACGTGATTCTTAATCTTAACTTTCGTAGCACCATTCTCTGTAGGAGGTGTCCCACCCGTCCCCTGCAGACTAAGCGCTACCGTAGCGTACCCCAATGATGCAAAATGCGGCATGTAGTGTTCGGACCAACACCATGCTGCGTGAAACGAACCATGGATGAATGCTAGAATTGGCTTCTCATCGGTACTTGTACTACTGCTAACGAAGCCGGGTGGTTGTTGTTTCAGTTTCTTGTCAGTACCAACAAAAGAGTCGAATAGTTGGGAGAAAAATAATTTCGTATCAAACTGAGATGATGAAGATGATGGAGTTCGGTGCGGAAGGCAGGTGATAATCTCGGCGGTGGTGCCACTGCCCAACAGCACTTGTTGTGTCACCGGCACCGGCTGTTGCTGCGGTGTCGGGAGGACAACTGACGCTCGAATTTCAGCGGCAGAGGGCGGAAATAGCACCTCGAATGCAGCCACAATATCGTGGAGGAGATAATGAACTAGCAGTAGGAGAATAAAGGGAAGGAAGGGCTGGTTGGTTGGCGTGATCATGATGTCCACCATCGTCTTCGTCGGCGCCGGTATCTACGATGAAGTAAAAAAGGCAAGGGCGGCGGCAGCGTCCAAAATGGCGGGAAATCATAATTGGCGAAAAAGCGGTAAGAGTAGATAGGGTTGCCATCACCACCATGAATTTCCACATCACCCACCGCCGGCCCCCATCACCCATCGCATATCATTCACCCATCACCCATCTATTGAATACCTTTACCAAACCATCAACAACAAGGCCCATTCCTATCCTCTAGGCAACCTTATCGTCCGAGATGAAGAAGTTTTGCATCATCTGACTATGCCTCCGTCCGTTTCATCCTTCTCGGTCGTCATCATAACGCTGTTCCTATTCCTCTCGTGTCGCAACAACAATAGTTACACCAACAACATAAAAATCCTTCCAGAAGTTTCAGCCATGAAACTAGTAGTGCAACGCGTCAAATCAGCCTCTGTTTCTGTCGAGAATACCCAAATATCGACCATCGGACCGGGAATACTCGCCTTAGTTGGACTACATGTCGATGACACTCCAGCGGACTTACAACACTGTGTCAAACGTTTACTGAATATCAAATTGTGGGAGAATGAATCTGGTGCACCATGGCGAAAGCATGTCAAACAACTCAATTATGAAATACTATGTGTCAGCCAATTTACATTGTATGGGACACTATCTAAAAAGTATCAACCGGATTACAAGTTGGCAATGAAGTCCGAGAGTGCACGGAGTATGTATTCACAATTTTTGGAGATGTTGCGTGAGGGATATGATGAAAGTAAGATATTGGATGGTGAATTTGGGAAGATGATGGATGTGATGTTGGTGAATGATGGACCGGTGACGTTGGTTATTGATAGTAGAGATGAATTAAATGGAGGCAATGACAGTGCCGCCGTCGATGCTGACAGTTCTGCCTAAGACGACTACCGATTCCTACCAATGACAAGAACATGCTTTCAATGCTTAAAAATAGTTGAAGATGAGTTCGTCAAAGGCAAGACATGTCATAGCATGTTGCATCATTGAACAACCATCGTCTCGATACTAGAAACACATGTGCTACGACAATAAGTTGTTCAACTAAATTGCAGTATTGTATCAAACTCGATCTGCACATCTTTTACACGTAACATGTAACTTTTCATATTCATCTTTTTACACCCCATACCTATCATCGGTATTGCAGTCTTTCTAGTCGCAGTCTCTAAACGATCAAATGATGCGCAATAGTTTGGACAACCACCCCGACAATGATAGACAGACCTATTGTAAATGTACTTGCTGAATTCATCATTTGTTGACCCATAATTTCTTCACTCTGCTGCTTCTTTGCTTCAAATTCTGCTTCAACCTCAGCCAAAACTGCTTCCACTTGAGGGTCTTCTTCCCATGCTCTCTTGGGATCTGCTCCTTCTCCTCCAGCACGTGACGAAGTGGAAGGTACTAACATCTTTGTAGCTGTGGTGAAGGAGGATGCTTCAGTGACATTTTTAGTTGAGGCTTCGGATACAGCTGCTGATGTTGCATTTGGTTGTGCAGTATCGTCCTCCTTAGCGGTTTGATTGTGTTCGTGCCTTCCCTCGTGCTTATGGTGAGTAGTTGCGTTCTCTGCGAGGAGTGGAAGGATTGTTGTCGTATTGACATCTTGGTTCGACATAGTTTTCTGGGCTTTCGCCTTCGCTCTCTTCTCTTTCTTTTCCTTATTCCTTTCTGTGTGCGTGATATTCGTTTTCAACACTGAACCGTCAGTTGCGTTCTTCAGCTGATGCGTGTGGTTATAATGATGCACCTCATCAATTTGACCACTGACAGCGACCAACTCATTTTGGTTTCCAATAGAATGCGTATGATTTCTGTGATGTTTGCTCTCAGTCGCAACGCTGGCATCGAGTTCACCGACTATGTTGTTCTGACGCTTATGGCGGTCCCTGTGATTGCGACGTTGACGTTCATGTCCACCGTTACGACGAGCCTTTGCGATTGCTTCTTCCCGCGTCCGCACCGCCGTCGTTGCCACAACAACAGCCAAACAAATCAAAATTACCAGAGCAGGTTTCATGTTAGCATGCATGCCTGTCAATATATTCCAGTTGAGCACCCTTAGTACTTGTATTGTTGCAAACGTCTTGTCGTGAAATGAATACTCCTACAATGAACAATGACGTCGTTTTGTTGAATGGTGTGATTGTGATGGTGTGGTGGCTGCAGCTGCAGTGGGTGAGGAATTGGGAGAGAGAAGCGGGGACATCAAAAATTTGAATTCGAGAAATCTCACAATGACCATTCTATTCACGTAGGAATCAATAAAAATTTCTCAACGCACTCCATTTTGGTGTTCCACATGAACAAATCCAAAGCTCGAAAACATGTCAATAGATCCGATGCCGAACACTCACGAAGCTCACAATCACAACAACACAACTCAACTCAACAATCCACACCACTTGGTCATATCATCGATCGCTCCATCAAATTCATGCAGTATGTCAACAGCCAATAGAATCACCCTCTCTGCCGGGCAGAAGTCCGGAATGGATCATGGTGGTTCGAAACACGCGTGGCTTCTCCTTCGGAATGGGGTAGGAGACGAAGCTTATTCGACTTGCACAATCCATCATCGCCATCGCCATTACCATCATGACAGACACAATCCCTTCTTCGTTTGCGACTGCCTACGGATCGACAGATTCATTCGATCATACCATTGGCACTAATCGGACCCTCGGTAGTGCTCTCATCAATGCAACTGCGTCGTCTTTTCTGGAAATTCGGGTGTCGGAATCACAATCATCCGACGAGGATACATACTCCAATCATAGCGACGAAGAGGGCGTATTCAAATGTTGGATGATCCTACTGTTCGCGATATTAATGGAAGTTGCTGGGACGACATCGATGAAGATGAGTGATGAATTCACCAAACTAGCTCCGTCGGTGATGATTTACTTGTTCTATGGACTATCCTTCTATTTCTTCCCGCTATGTCTGAAACGGATTGATCTATCGACATCGTACGCGGTGTGGAGTGGGCTTGGAACCGTACTCACGTGCTTGGTTGGATTCTTTTGCTTCAGTGATACAATGAACATGAGAAAAATCATTGCCCTGACGACTATTATTGTGGGGTGTGTTGCTCTCAAATTTGCTGATTGAATCGACAATCGACAATAGAATCCGATATTTGTTCGGAGAGACCATACACAACACACATACATGATTTCTCAATAAAGTAAAGAACCCTTTGCATGAATATACGTTTCGGATCAATCCTCGATTTTACCGTGATGTATCTTTGGTCCTCAGACAGTTCCGATGCCACACCCACAGCACACAGCACACAACAACACCCTTCGCTATGAAGTATGTATGTTGACCTCGTGGTAAGTAGATTTTGTTTTGACTTACTCGATGGGCTCTCAATCGCGTCGACAAATGATATCTGCTTCTACCTCGTCGTTGGTGTATTGTTGCATCTCGTGCTCGTGCTGGTACTATTCTGATCCTTACTACTTACTACCCGATGAAAGAGGATGCCATGATCCATGATGCTCGACGCTCGACATTGGCACCGACGAGGAAATTCGTGATTAAAGTAATCAAATGATTCTCGTGGTGATCGTCATCATGATCATAAATCATCATTGATCACTCCATCAAAAGAGAGCATCGCCAACCGCCGGCCGCTGTTTGGAGTGTCATGGTCACAACATCATGTTGTTGTTGTTGGTCATTTTTGGATCGAGGTGCGTTGAGTTGGAGAATGTCACCGAAGGGCTTTCTCGATGGCGATGACAGAATAATATCAAGTCCACATAAAGAAATGACTTTCTCTCTGGCGATAATGAGAGAAAAATGTGTACAAATTCCTTTGTGACATACTGGGCTGGAGGGTGCTGGGAAGGAATGGCAGGTACCATACTGGCGAGCGCAGAAGTCATTTTTGCTTCCGACATAGCAAGAAACACTCCCACCGCCCACTCTCCAGTCTCCAGTCTCCAGTCTCCAGTCTCCAGTCTCCAGTCTCCAGTCTCCAGTCTCCAGTCTCCAGTNGTCTCCAGTCTCCAGTCTCCAGTCTCCAGTCTCCAGTCTCCAGTCTCCAGTCTCCGGCGGGGTTTCCCCCAACAAACCATCACCTACATTCTTTATCAACAAGTCAAAGGTCACTCACCCAACAAATAATCGCAACGCATTCGACAATTCTATCAATCCAATGAAGATCACGCTCGCAATATCTGCCGTCGTTTTGGCCATTTGTGCAGTCAATACTGGTGCTCAGTTGTCCAACCTGCCTCGGCGCTTGAGAATCGTCGGCACTCCTCGTCATCACGAAGAAGTAGTCCAACAACTCCAAGAGGAACCGCAGCCTGAAGTTGTTATTGAGCCAGTTGCCGAGCAAGTCCAGCAAGAACAACGTGGACTCAAACACGAAGATTAAGTGAAAGACGAGAAGAAGAACAAGCGTCATCTTGGAAACAACACCAACAAGAAGAAGAACGAATCCAATACTGAAGACTCGTGCGCCAGTCTCGGAAGGAAGAAGTGCAAGCATTCCGACACATGTACTTGGAATGGAGATGATGAACTTTGCTTCACAGCCGCGGTTCAAGAAATGTCCATGCCACGCGTCGCCGATCAATGCGCTAGTTTAGGCAGGAAAAAATGCAAGAATAATGATGTGTGTACGTGGGATGGTAACGCTTGTTATACTTTCAGCAAAACTGTTGATATATGCTCATCGTTGACAAAGAAACAGTGTAAGAATGATGACATATGCAATTGGGATGGCAGCACCTGCTTTGGAGCAAGCGGACAACGTCGTCTTGGAAACAACAGCAGCAATAGCAACAGCATCATGAACGTATCCAACACTGGAGACTCGTGCGCCAGTCTCGGAAAGAATAAATGCAAGATCTCTGACACATTTGCTTGGAATGGAGATGATGAACTTTGCTTCACAACCGCGGTTCCAGAAATGTCCATGCCACGCGTTGATCTATGCACATCGCTGACGAAGAAACAGTGTAAAAGTGATGACGCATGCAAATGGGATGGTAGCACTTGCTCCGGAGTCGGGGTTTAATGATCCATGGACAATGATGAGCATGTTTGTAGATATGTACAAACTATACAAATTCGGCAATTCAGGAGTGTACAACGCTACATTCATTCCTCCACACTCCACACTACATGTTATCTGTTTCATCGACCTATCATGACTATCAGTTGTTTTCTTATAGGTGCAGTTAAATATTAAGTATCATTTGAGCTAATGCAATCACTGTCGACTGTCGAGTGCTGTTCAATGACAGAGGGTACGCTGTAAGTTGTCCGTGGCTTTACGCTTGCACAAGCAAGTAGCATTATACGCATGATGCGTGTAAAATTGAGCGACGACAAGAAGACAGCAAAGTGAGGCATTTATCGGAAGCAGTTGTTGTTGATACTTATTTGCATCCATCCTCGCCGTCGAGAATTGAGTACTTGAGAGTCGAGTGGTTGCGATTTGGAAGCATGAAGGTATTGGTATTGACGTAAAGCGTACACGTACGTTATACATACTTCAATCAGCGACATCTGAACAGTTCCAATGTTAAACCGATCGCTCAGTATTGTATCCAAATCCAGATCCAAAAAGATCCAAAATCCAAAATCCGCAATCCGCAATCCAAAATCAAAATCCACCATTTATCACCATCATAAGAGTACATCATAATTATCACACAACTTCCACTTTCCACTTCCACCTCCACCACCACCATGACGACGATGATATCCATCCAACGAAAGATACGCTCAACGGCCATAGGCGCCGCCGCTGCCGTAGCCCTCGTGGAAGTAACTACCCACCTCCCATCCGAGGGTCGATCATCACTCACCTATCACTTTCTCTTTGACCATTGCATCACCCCCCTCGGCCGACGTATCTTTGACCCCGAAGGTGCACACCACTTGGCACTTGACGTCGTGCGGAAGGGGTTGGCGCCACGGCTAAGCCGCGAGGGTGGTGCCGATGAGAGTAGACTCGATACCAAAATTGAGATTGGAAATAGTGACAAACGGAAATTGCAATTCCCTGGTCCAATTGGATTAGCTGCGGGCTTTGATAAAAATGGCACCGCCATACCTGGGCTATTTGATTTGGGCTTCTCGTATGTTGAAATTGGTAGCGTTACTCCGTTGCCTCAAGCTGGAAATGCCAAACCACGGAGCTTTCGATTGTTGGAGGATCGAGGTGTGATCAATCGATTTGGGTTTAATTCGGAGGGTGTCGATCGAGTGAAAGAACATCTACGTGAGTACAGACATGAGTTTGGGGGCAGGGGTAGTGAAACAATTGATAGCACAGCCAGCGATCGTGATGAGAAGGATACAATCATGGAAGAGAATCGAAAACCAAATAATTATTTCTTGTGGGCGGTAGGATGGGCGTGGAGTCGACTAATGACAACTAAATCAAGGACCGGTGTTCTCGGAGTGAATTTGGGCAAGAATAAGACGAGCAACGACGAGGTCGGGGTGAGTAGTCACATTCTGCTTCATTCATTTGCTTCAAAACTGCGAGTTTTACTTACCTTCGTCACTATTCACGCGCAGGACTACATCGTAGGCATTCGCGAACTGGGACCCTCGGCCGATTATCTTGTAATCAATGTTTCATCACCAAACACCCCTGGCCTACGCTCACTTCAACAGCGGGAACTGCTGCATAATCTTCTCACGCACACACTAAAAGCTAGAGATGAATTTGCACCACACGCTCCATTGTTTGTTAAACTGGCTCCCGATTTGACAATTGATGAAATGAAAGATGTGGCATCTGTGATTATAGACACGGATGTGGACGGGATGATAGTGAGCAATACAACCAATGTCCGGCCAGAGTCGCTGATATCCAAGCATAGAATCGAATCCGGAGGGTTGTCGGGTGCGCCAATCAAAGATCGTTCCACTGAATGCATACGACTAATGTACAAACTGACAGAGGGGAAAGTTCCTATCATTGGCGTTGGAGGGGTAGGATCAGGGCGGGATGCATACGACAAATTAAAGGCGGGAGCATCATTAGTCCAAGTTTACAGCATGATGGTGTACGAAGGACCGGGTGTGGTGAGTCGAATACGGAAAGAACTTGCAGATATCATATTGGAGAATGGATATAAAAGTGTGGAGGATGTAGTGGGTGCAGAACATGAAGATTTTTATTGGAATCTGAGAGAAGAGACGGCTCGACGGAAAATGCAGGAGAGGGAGATCGTCGAGAAGCAAATTGTAGACTTGTGATGAAGCAATAGGAACAAATATGAATGTAACAAATGATACTTAAATAGCGTCAACGTCAACATTATTCATTATTACAATCCATCTCCTTGGAGGCTTCTGCATCCTCCCGTGCCTAATTCCATCGCTCTCCCCTCACGATGCCTCCTCCTTCGCTTTACCACCACCACCCTCACTTTCCTCGATATGATGCTTCCATCTCAATGCACTCTCCCCAATCGCTTCCACAATCTCCGCGGCAGCATCCGGCGCACCCCGCTTGTGCGCATTATCACTCAATGCTTTCAGTTTCTTCTCATCCAACAACCAACTTGCGACGACATCCGAGATACCCTGGGCGTCCGAATCGGACACGAAGGTACCAAATTGACCCTCGACGACATAGTCGACATTGCCCTCTTCCTGTCCAGGTAGGAAACTAGTGAGCATGACGGGCAGGGAGAGGGAGGCAGCCTCGGCAATGGTCCCTGGACCAGCCTTGCTCACGAGGACATCGGCAGCAACCATATATTCTGCCATATTGGTGATGAAGCCAAGTCCAATCACCGTAACGGAAGATGATGGCGTATCCTCGTCGTTACTCTGAGGAGTATCGGACTTGTTGGCCATCGGAGTAGCGACGGTGGACACTCCCGGACCTCCCTCGCCATCGTCGGAATCGACAAAGGAGTTCAAGAATTCGAGTGGATTATTATTCCTCTCGACATAACTCTTCGTAACCACCTCAACACTAATCTCCTCTTCATCAAATAATGGTGATCCAGACCTTGATGCTGGGAGACTCGCGGTCATTCCAGCGGGAGCATTCGATTCCTTCGACACACCTCCAGACTTTCCCCTCGAACCAGCATTGAACGAACTCAATGAACTAAGTGGTCCAGCTACCCCACCCCCTAACCCCATACTAGGAGTACTAATAATCCTTCGCAAATGATTCGCCATATAATTCCCATCAATACATCCCACATCACTCAATAATCCCACACAGGAATCAAAGTCGGCACCGGACGTCCGCGCCAACAAGTACTTCTCACGCAAACTCTCCCAATCACGCTTGGCCAAGGAGTCTTTCAATGCATCATTCCGTCCACACACCACCAGGATCAACGCCTCCATACCACGTTCGACAAATTGCAAGTAGAGCGCATCGACAATATTCGATAATCGACCACATCCCTCTCCACCCCCCATTACCAATACAGTCTTACGCGAGCTATACTTCTTCAAACCAAGTTGCGTCTCCCTAACAAACTTTTGATACACCTTCCCCTCCGGACTAAGACGTGTTCCCATCTTGGTCGCCTGGACCGCAAAATCATGTCGAATAGGCAACCCGCTCATGACAATCTTCTCCAATGGGACTTTGCCACGTTGCATGGCCAAATCTCGAATGACCTCACTGGCCACAAATAATTTCTCCACACCATTGGCAAACCACATGGAGTGTGCACTCCCCAGGTCAGTACAGACGGTGAATATTGGTAAATGCTTCCCCGTCTCTTTGGTGATGTTGCGACACGCCAGTACGGGGACATTGGTCATTAATGGATGGACACTGACCACCACATCGGGATCGTAACTTTGGATACGTTTTCGGACGGATCGTTCCATGGCACTTTTCATATGTACGTCGGCTAACATTTCATAAGCGCGAGTGTTGGAGACATTGTAGACCAATTTCCATTGATGAGGATGGGCACTTAAATGTTTGTACATTTTCACCAGGGTGTTGTAGGGGGGAGGACCATCGAGTTGGACAATGTCGCAGAGGGCATAGGTGGAACCGGGGAAGAGATTTTGGAATTGTTGCGCGAGACTGGTGGCACTGGCACGATGTCCACCACCGGTGTCAGAGGAGAGGAAGAGGATTTTAAGGGCGCGTGGATGATTGGCTGGATCGGCAATGCGCAGAGCAGACGATGGAGAAGTGGTGGCGGTGTCGTCATTGTTTTCGGAAGTGGCGCTGTTGTTGTTGTTGTTGCTGCCGTCATTATTGCTATCGGAAGAAGAATCTTGACGCGATTCTACCGCCGGGGCAGACGATGAGGATGACTGCCCCCCCTCATCACCGCCGCCAGCAGCAGCCGACGCAATGCTCGTCGGGTCCGACTCTGCCCGCGAATCTATCGACAGCTTGCCCAAAATTCTATTCATCACGTGCGAGCTTTTGTAGTAGTTTAAATAGGTTGACATTGTCGTTCACTGTCGACGACGGGTAGTAGATCAATGCTATTGCTCGACGACGCCCTGCTGCTACTGAAACATTGATCGATTGAAGGGGAGGAGACCAGCCGGAATTCAGCGTCGTCGTCATTGTCATCGTCGCTGTTTGGATGATTGGGGAGCGGTTTGGTTCGCAGAAAAAAATACGGAGAATCTCTTTCTCCTTTCCTATTTTGTATGAATTCCGTAGTATTCAAGAGGGTGCACATACATGGGACTACAGTATCCATTTCTGTACCGGTGCTGAAATGACGGAGGGAGATTTTCGGGGGCTCTCATTTCCCCGCTACAGTCCGAACATCTCCCCCCGAACCCAACACCGACGACCGACGACGACCGACGAAGATGACGATGACGACGACGATGACGATGGCTGGCGGACGCGGCCGGCATGCAGCATAGTACTTCCCCTACAATGTATTCATGAATACCACGCCAACACCATGGTCCTACCACACTCTATTCATATCTTCCTCCTAATGTGCCTGTTGCTGCCATGCATCGCCTACGCATTTTTGCAACAAAATCGACAGCCGAATGCGTTCTGCGCCACCATCACCTCGTCGTCGGCGTCATGCAAAAAGTTGTGTATGTCATCGTCGTCTGATGCCGAGGAGGACGACGCCGATGGCTATGATGATGATGAATCGATCGATCCAAATTCACTTGGCGATTGGCGTACCTTTCGAATGAATTTGGCCAATTCTGACACTCTCCTATCATCAGCATCAACCGGAACTGAAGTCTCCATTGATGGAATAGAGATAGAAACACCAGAAGCTACAACAATTGCATCTACCACATTATCATCACCATCATCATCGCTAACCAAATCACGTCGTCCCAAATCTGTATCCGAAGCAAATGAACAACTTCTCACTACACAAAATTCAATCTTGGCCAAGGAGTACCTGACAGGGGTATGGGCACATGAATCGGCCATACCCGAAGTGGGTGGATTGGTCTGTCGGATGCCATTGGAAGTAGAGATTTATCGTACTGGTTCTTCGGATTTGAGTATGCATCGAAAATTGATGAAACTTTTAGATTCAGAGAAGGAATTGCAGGACGAGGATTGGGGATCGTCGAGCAGTGCTGGGAGCAGTAGTTTGAGCAGTGCCGGGGGTGGCACCATCCAAAGGTCAATAGATGATCTACCCATTACCGACGATGACTCTAGTTCTCCCTTCTCACCACTCGCGGCCAAAACAATCTACTACTGGTACCGTACTGCCGAAAACCTACTCCAAAATGAACTCCTCCGCATCATGTCAAGTGCCGATGCCAATGGCAAAATCAATCCACGTGATATGACAGAAGATAGTTTAGAATTACTCCAACTCTACATGGATCATCAAAATACATGGCAAGAGGTTGGTCTTGTGATCGACAAAGACGAAAAAAGAGGAAGTGCCACAACAGTAACGATTAATCGACCAATGGCATTTAAATTGACCAAGAATCTGGGACGGTTGATACTTTTGGGAGGAGCATATCAGGCCGAGAAGGGAGTGATAGTGGCCACGGAGAGCAATGGCATCGAGACCCAAAATATAGTCAAATTCTTATCGGCGTTTGAGAATAAATGTGGCGTGTATGTAGGTGGACCGGACGATATGGATAAACCGGCGAGTTTGATACATGGCATACATGATTTACCAGGATCAGTGGAGATATCCCCCGGCACGGGTATTTATCGAGGAGGATTGGAGGCGGCAATGGATGGTGTATTAGCTGGACGATATCAACCATTGGACTTTCGATTTTTCATTGGACAACGAAAGTATGTTGGGCGAGAGTTGGAGGATGCGATTCGGTTAGGCAAGTATCAGGCGGTGGCATGTTCGAGGCCATTGGTGTTGAAGCAATGTCTTCAATTACCGAAACCACTGTGGCATGAAGGTGAGTTTGTCAAAATATCCTGCATTTTTTATTGCTTGTTTGACATGTGCGTGTGAATTAACATTGATTGATACTTTGTCGCAATCGATTTGCCGCCTCGACGCGTGTGTATTGGTGGACAGTGCTAGAGTTTTGCGGTGGAGAGCTCAAAGAAATATCCAAATTAGAACTATCGAAACGTGATGACTTGCAATAGCTATTGGGTTGATAAATTAGGTGCGATCTATTTCCTAGGTATGCAAATATTGTATTGTGTTTACGGCGCTAGAGATGTTGTGGTCAATGCAATGCAGTATCACAACATCGATTGAATATTGCTATCATCCCCACTTCCAACCTTCTTCAAAGATTCTTTAAACCATTCCTGATTGCGTACGTAATGATCCGCCCCAGCCTTCAATGCATCAATCTGTTCGTCGGTCAATGTGCGAGCAACCTTCCCCTCAATACCGATCACCAATGATCCATCGGGTATGATTTTATTCTCAGATACTAGTGCATGTGCACCAATAACGCAATTTTTTCCAATAACTGATTTGTTTAGTACTGTAGCTCCAATACCAATGAGTGAATTATCACCCACAGTGCATCCGTGTAATGTCGCTCGATGTCCGACGGTGACTCCAGTTCCGATTGACAATGGTATGCCAGCGTCGGCATGCAATACAGCTCCATCTTGTATATTGGTCCTGAAAAGGTAGATAATCAACAGTTCGTCATCATGTTCATGTAAGAATGAAATAAGAAAATCACCGCACGCAATTCAATAGCTCTCACCTTGCACCAATGGTAATGGGTTCAAGATTGTCACCCCGAACAGTGGCACCGAACCACACCGAAGCATGTTCTTTCATTATCACATTGCCCACGACGGCAGCATTCGGAGCAACCCAACACGATGCAGCGATATTGGGCACGTATTTTCCTAGTTTGTATACTCCTTTCATGGTTATTCTCTGCTTTTGTTTGTTTCCTACTACCAGATGTGGGCGACGGACTCCATGTATGGTGAAGACGCCGGTGACTCGGTGACATAAAAGATCTCTTCATCTGTGGCGGGAAGGTGGAGTTTTGGCGGGAAGAGAGATCATATCTGTTCCTACGTGCGAAGACGGACAGACAACTGAGTCATCACAGGTCATCACTCCTACTCCTTCGTCCACCATGATGATGATGTCTTCACTTCGACAGCGGCGACCACGACCTGCCATTGCGGCCTGCTGTTGGCCCCGGCGCTCTGCTGCGGTCAGTCGACAAAGCGTAGATGGCTGTAGATGGTATGCGGGCTGCACTCAGTTTGTCCGTCTTTTTCATACTATGGTTGCACGCAGCATCGTTGGTTGCGGCATTGTCGATCTGGCAACCGCTCACATCCTTCCGACCACATAATTATAATGATGATATCATCAAGCGACGACGCGGGTGTTTGGCTGCGATGCTATCGACGAAGGATGAAGACTACTTTCATAATGGGATCAACGGCGATACCGTCTCAAATATTGACGTGTCATCGGAGGAAGAAGAGTCAGAGGACAAGTATCGAATACCACCCACTCTCGTGCACACATTGGATCTCGAGCCTTTGATGAATCATTTAGCAACGTATGCATGCACAAAACGAGGAAAGGAGGCAATTTTAGATTTAGTCGCCATGCCGACCACATCATCTATCGCGTCATTACTGCAAAATAGTGGAAAGAGGATATCGCTGTTTGGTTATAAACAACAACGACAAAGACGACAAGATTGGTATACTGAGAGGAGAATCAGTTGGCGAAACGACAAGCATGCAAGAATACTTGCCACTCCCATCATCCCCATCGCACAATCGACAGAAGAAGCCACCTCAGAATATCAACTCGTTCACGATGCAATGATGATCCTAAAGTCACAACAATCATCAAATCACGTCATTCCATTACCACCCATGTTCGACCTCTACGATGGCGTCTCATCAACAAGTGTGGATAGCGACGATGATGAATGGGTAGATTTATGTTTGGCTCCACTTCCACCGGGGATTGATATATATCAGGAAATTGATTTACAAACTATACTTCAGGCAGAACAGGTGATAAAATTGTTATTGAAGACGTATGAGTGGGCAACGAGTCATCAGAGTGTGCCGTTGGGTTTGGTGAATGTTGTTCGGCAAATGGAATGCATTGACGAGGATAAGGATGGTAACAATATTACAAACGAAGATGACAACATACCTAACATCAATGTTCTCAGGGAACTTTATGTATCGCTGAAGAGATCGGTTGAGATTGTTCGCGCAGGACCATCTCTTTCAGATCCCAACAATTCCTTTTCGTATCAGTTTCAACTCACGTCCGGAACGGGTAGATTCCCCGAGTTGGACAATCTGCGAAATAAAGAGGAACAATTGTTGAATCAAAAGAGGGATAATAGCGAGCAGTTATCTTTGGTTCGAGGAGAGATATCAATCCTTGAAGATCTTATCAAACGCAAATTGATAACGACCATGATTCGAGCTTCACGAGATGTTCAGCGCAGTATGAATACATTGGCTCGGTTGGATGTCATCTTTGCAAGGGCATCCTTTGGTTGTGATTGGGATGGATTAGTTCCTGAAATTGGAAACGAAGGTCGAATTCACGTAGAGAAATTCGTCCACCCTGTCCTTGCAATAGAAAAAGAGATTGCCGATGGCGGTGAAAAAGCTCATGTCATCACTCCTGTAGACCTTATTCTCCCTGACGCAGAAGGCTATCAGGCACTGATTATCAGTGGTCCCAATGGCGGAGGCAAGACACTGGCGCTGAAATCGTTCGGCTTGGTAGCAATCATGGCAAAGCTTGGTCTGCCGATCACTACATCAAGTGGTGTAGGTGATAGCAATGCTCCAATCGTTCATTACTTTGAGGATATTTTGGTGGAGGTGGGAGATTCACAAAGTATCAGAAAACAAGAGAGCACATTGATGGCACGGTTAAACAGTTTGTCGTCTTTAATACAGAAGATAAGTTTGCCAGACTCGTCTGATACGAAACTTATCTTGCTCGATGAGTTGGGAGGAGGCACGGATCCTGCTGCTGGAAGTGCCCTTGCGCAATCAATATTGGAGAAGCTCATTTCAATAGACACTGATTGCAGGGTTGTTGCCACGACACATTCTCCGCAACTTAAAGCTTTATCCAAAACTGACAGCCGCTTTGAATCTGCATCGGTTCTAATGGGAGAGGATAAAAATCCTACATTTCATCTTCGTTACGGTATTACGGGAGATTCATTTGCTCTGGAGGCCGCCAGAAGAGCCCGACCAACGTTACCAGAAGATGTTCTTCTTCGAGCAGCAGAGCTCATGAATGGCGGGGGCGAAGACGCAGCAAATACTCTTAAACAGTACCTGACAGCACTAGAAAAGGAACAACGGAATGCGGTCGAACTCAAAACGGAGACAGAAACAACATGGAAAGAAGTGCTTCAGTACAAAAACGACATGATCAGTAAGCTTCAAGTGTCAAGAATGCAGTTGTCACGTCTGGAAAGTCGACTAAGTAGCATATTTGACACATTAAAACAAGATGATACTAGGGAGACATTTGAGCTCGTGGGTGACAGCCTTGAGGAACTTCGGCTGATGAAGAGAAAGTTACAGACCGAGGAAGACCTACTGTCTGAGAAAGGTCTGCAAAGAGTTCCCGATTCATACTGTTTTTATGAAGGAGAAACAGTCGTCATCATTGCGGATGGAGAGTGGGAAGGATACGATGCAATTGTTAGGGCGGTGGATAAAGATGATCCTATGACAGTGACCGTTGTTCCAGTTGTAGACTTCTTCAGCATCGACGACGACTTACAACAAGAACCCATTGCTCTCCAACGAAGAGATCTTGCAATATTTGACATCCCCGATTGGAAATTTTCAGACTCGACAGATGTGGGTTCGAAGTCGTACTCAGCACGAAAGAGACCTGGAAGCAATGTGCTCAAGGTTTTGTCAACATTGAGCACAAGCAAAATCAAGTCCTCCACATCATACAAGACCAAAGACGAAAATACATTCATTTCAGCGAGGCAACGAAAAGCCGCAGCCGCCGCATCGAAGCAAAAGAAAGGAAATAAGAAGAAGTAATTGCATATATGAACGAGCTTCGCTACCCTAGCTTCCGACGTTTGGTGTCTTCATTTACATCCTCAACTTCACGCTTGCCACCGTTCTCAGTGCCTTTACCCTCACTTCCTTTCTTCCATGCATCTCTCAGCGCAACCACCACCTCCTGCATTCGTTCATTCTCGAATCTTTCGGCATACCCTTCCACCTTCTCTATCCACGTCGATCCATACTGTTGTGACTTTTCATCTCCCAGCCCCACCAACGTTTGTGCCAGTGCTATTGTGTAATCAAACAACCAATGAGCAGGGTGCAACTTCAAACCCAATGAAGTGGCGAATTTGTACGCCTTGTCAAGACCATCGGCTGCCTCGGCTATTTCCACATACATATCCTCCATCATTTCTCTATCCTTTTTGGCATTTGACATCATGGTAGTGTGGATAGATGCAAGTGACTCTTCCATCACATGCAAGTTCATAAAATGTGTCGTCCAATGACGAGATCCGCAAATGGAAGTGGCCATTTGGAGGAATTGACGGTCCATATCTTGTTCTGACTCGGTATCATTGTCACCACCGCCGCCATTCATCTTACCAATCGATTCGAGACGTTCATACACCTTCTCCTCTGCCATACACATGTATTTGATAGCGTTGCCCTCTTTCTTCTTCGTCATGGAACCGCCATCGCCATCGAGGATTACTCGGATAGTTCCTTTGCAGCTTGAACAATACATAGAACGCTCCGTGGGCGTTAGTCCATTTCGTGGAATGGCATAGCATACCTTGAATCCATTTTCTTCATCGCCATCTTCATCCAACATGACGTCATCATCGAGGTATCGTCCACTACGAGGGTGGCATGTTGGACAGGGAATGCAAGATGCCACATCGTCGCCACTACTGATCTTTGTCGTTGAACACTGTCCATCACTCCTATCTCCATTGATGCCGTCAATAGCATTATCAGCAACAGCAATACTGCATCGTGAACAACCACATACAAAATGTTTATTGGCACGTAATATCCGCTGACGTATGGAATAACCCGCAAACAAGTATTTCCCAAGATAACTAATGGTAATTTCCTCTCCAGGGGCGATATCGCAGGCTGCTTTAAGGATTGATACATCCTGCTGTTTTGTTTCTGTGTTGTTGCTGCTGCTGCTGCTGTATCCCTCGAGGACGACTGCATTGGGATTGCAACTGTGATTGACACGGCTTAATCGATGATATATCCGTCCTCCCTCGAAGGCATTGCAGGAGTAAATGAGAAGGATCTGTATCATATTCTCCTTCGTGGTATCATTTTTCAGTAGGTTGCCAAGGGCACTGTTTGGAGTACACATCGATTCGCAGCATTTCACTGCCAATTTGGCCAATTCTATCGCATCTTCTTCATCGTAACGACCATGTTGTTTCTCATCGGTATTGGTGCATGAAATTGACGGATGGTACAATTCCAAAAGTTTTGAAAGTGTCTCCTCCGACGGTGGATGCATAGCATACGCAGCAAGTGCCAATATCATCCCACGAAGTTTATTGATACGTGACTCGTCGATAATTGTATCTTTTGAATTGGATTTGGAATGCAGTTGTTTTTGTACACTTGGCGGCAGTACGAGATCATTCAGAGTCAATGAATCTTTGATGGTGGTGGTGCTGGTCAATGAAGTGGGTGCAAATTGAGATCGACATGATGGGACTGGTACTCTCTCCGACGTTGACAAGGTATCTGATGTTGATGCTGCCGCGGTCATGGTGGAAGTGTTGTTGGCGGCATTCGCGTCAGAGGCAGCCGATGATGCAGATAAGACGAGCAGCGGAGACTCGACGAGAATGACATCGCCTTCGCGGTAGGCGGTAGTTGCGAACAGCCCATATTGATCATGGGGCTGGAAGCTGTCGGACGTGACGATGTTGTTGGAGAGAGAGCGTACTTCCGCCATTATATCATCACTATTATTGTAGATACTTCGTCTATCGGCTTGGGTTGGACGCCATGGTCGACAGCAAAGTGAGTGTTTTTTGCGTCGCATTGATTGGTGTTGGTGGTCCTCGTGCTTCCATGTGGCAATTATTTGGCGGGAGATTTCGGAATATGGCGGGAACGGACAAAGTGCATCATTGTGGTGTTACAACGCACCAAAAAAATGGCTGTGACAATGACGACGAAGTCCGATGATCAATATCAATACCACCTATCACCTATCTTATGTCCAATGCCCATGCCTCAATAGTGTGTGATCAAAGTACACCCCTTTATTCTTCATTGTCAAAGTTGCCAAAGATAGTATGGTGCGATCGCGTCGGCAAAACCACGCTGCGGCGAACAATGACACAAGCCGATGCACCGCCACCGCCACACCGAGAGATTTTGACGACGTCGGCGTCATTGTCTATCGCGACCATCCCACTATTGATGATGAGTTCGCTCACGGTAAACCATGTTGTGCTGTAGATAATGAGCATTCCAATCTTTCCATTGAACAAAACAATGACGAAGATGAACATGATCAAACAATGACATTGTACGATGATGATGACGACGATGATGATCACGCCCATTACAACGCCTCCACTCTTCATAGTAGAGACACTCGACAACATCAACCCATCTACACACCCCAATTATTCATATCACATCCCCATCTAGCCGTCCTACCAGTAATCCTACTCGAATTTTTATCATTGGCCATTACACGTGCAGTGCTGCCCTCGTTACTTTTGCAACGGTATGGTTCTAAAACGTATATCATCATGGGATTAGCGGAATGTGTTCGTGGAATATTGGCATTCTTAACTTGTCCATTGTTTGGTAAATTGAGTGATATTTGGGGCAGACGACCATGCTTACTAATTACGGTGCTGGGCACGTTGGCACCAGTCTGTTCGCTGGCTTTTTGGAAGGTGAATGATAATGATTCGTTTTCTACAGACATTATCCATTCGACAATGCAAGTCGAAGCAGAAGAAACGACAATCTTGAATGAGATCGATGGTGATCATATACTACTAGATGGGATAGATGCTGGGGAAGCATCAGGCGGGCAGTGGTATTTCAGACCGCAGTCGGACAGCAACATGGATCCTGCGACACTGCGCATCGATGTCTTTGTCTTCCTACTTGCATTGTCCGGAATGTGTTCATCTACCTTCACACTGACATTCGCTTACATTTCGGATGTGGTCAAAGATCGTGATGGGAGGGTTGCGGCATACGGATTGGCATTGGCGACCTTTGGGTTGAGTTTTACAATTGGTCCATTGTTGGGTGGGTACCTTGCCAATGTCGATAGTCAAGGACATGGACATGGTGGTCAAAACTGGATGAGAATTTTTCATTTGGATGATGATGAGAATGATATTGATGGAATGGACAACGACACATCATCTTCTCATTCGTTTGGTTCAAAGAACTCGGATATTCATCCGCTTGGGCAGCATCGAGTATTCCTGACCTCCTTGAGTCTGGCACTCTTAGATATGTTCTACATTCATTTCCTCTTGCCGGAAAGTCTAAATAGCAAAAAAGACGAGATGGAAAATACATCAGCACTCGTGGATGTTAGCATGGATAGTAGAAGTGATGGAATAGAATTTGTCGACATTACTAGCACACCATCATCGACGGCCGTGGCTGCTACCTCGAGTATGTCCAATGTGGCATTGCCAGCAGGAGTGGGCGTCTCACGTCGAGCATCTTCATCTTGGTGGAATCCATTCGATTCTGTCCGATATCTAACGATGGACCCATTGCTATCAACAATTGGGCGTGTCACATTTTTCTACTACACCGCACTTCACGCGGTAGTGTCTACGCTCATTCTCTATGCCACACGGCAATTTCATCTTGGACCTCAACGGCTCGGTGAATTAATGGCAGCATTGGGTCTATCTACAATGGTATCCGAGGCAGTATTGGTGCGCATTGCCATTCCGCTCTTTGGGGAAACTCGTTGCATGAGGATTGGACTTGCATCGTTTACATTGCAATGTGTTTTGCTGGCAGTGGCGGATTCCCCGTGGCAATTGTTCACCTGCGCATTTTTGGCCATGGGTGGCAATTTAGTGTATCCCTCCGTGTCGTCGTTGGTGTCTTCGTCGGTACGACCAGATATGGTAGGGCGTGCGCTTGGGGCAGTTAATGGAGTGAAGTCCTTGACCGAAGGAATCGGACCTCTTATTTTTGGAACTGTAAGTAGTTGGTATTGCTTATATTTCTTCAATCATGAAGCAGCCCTCATCAACCTTTTTCGCTTTCACTAGCTCTTAACCATGAGCGAGAATGATAGACTGCCAGGCTGGCCATACTTCTTGGCAGCGTTGTTTATCGTTTTTGCATATCGATCGGCTAGAGATTTACCCGATCAAAACTGCCAATCCACCTATTCGGGGTATTAGGGAATCCCTTGCATTTTTTTTGGACTAACTAATTTGGTAAAATAGGGACAATCTTTTCTTACTCAATTGTAGTTTTCAACCAACTTTTGCAATTTGAAGGTGCGTGAATATCATTCCATATGTCGGTAATCGAGTGCACGTAATACGATGATGTGTCGTCCATTTCGGCGACCCTTCCTTCACCAAAAACAAGCTCAAGTGCACTTGCAGACGATGTGAAGCAGGGAGGGCAAAGGGGTTGGCAACTCGACGATTGCAGCGGCAATTGAAGATATTCAGCCACCAAGGGCGAGAGTCCTACAGTGTTAAGCGGTAGTCAGCAATGGCCGTGGC
>JALLBK010000187.1:0-18650 GCA_036940085.1 Discostella pseudostelligera
CTGTGGTTGTCCGATCTGGCGTGGAGGGGGGATACCGAAGAGCCAATCCGTCATCGTTATTTCATGGCGCAACTACTTCTGTCTCGCCTTTTGGTGCTGATGTGACTGCGACTATTGCCAATGATATTCTTCCTCATATAACAGCACCGTGAGGGAGCAGCAACGAAGATACTCTACTATATACTGAGCACGCCTTCTCGTCGTCCGATGACGATGGCGATTCCGTCAATCGAGAGATAATTCAGATTTGTACTACCGTTCTTATTGATTATTTACCAGCGGTACCGTGGATATTTGAATCAGTTGGAGGAAGGAGGGGAGTGTAGCAGTACAGCAGTAGCAGTCCGGTGGTTACGAGGGTACGTATACAAGCCGGTGTTCACATATTTTTTGCTGATTGCACGCTGAGATTATATGTCCCCACTCTCATTTCTTCATCTAATTGATTTATCTTTTATATGTGCAAAGGATGCAACCCACACCAAAAGCCAGCGAGTATCTCTTCCCTCCTTGGCGCCGACCTTCCATTTACAGTTCTCAATGGACGCATGGGTAACTTAATCTACTCGTCGTGGCCAACGCGTGGCTGCTCGTGAAGGAATTGCGGGAGGCAACCGGTCTCTTTTCTCCGACCTTAACCCCGCCGGTGCTTCCGTGGCCGTTCCACTCGCCGATGAGTGTGCCGTCTACGAATTCACATTGGTCCCATTATTTCTTGCAACAGAGTCTGTCACTGTGAGCTCCCCTTCCCCACCAAAGAATTTTCAAATTTAAAAATCGACTGCACTGTCGCAAGACAAAGGCGAAAGGGTTGGCATCGAAATCAATTGAGAGTAGTCCGAATCATTGAGATGCGGGTGACCTGGTTAGTCTTCTTGCTGGCTGGTCATCCTCTTGGGCAATATCTGCCCTCTTTGGCTGCCGAGCTTGTCTCCTCCAACTATCAGTTCGGGGATCTACGACTGCAGTACCTCCCTCCCGAAAATGATGGCGGGGAACCGATTACCAAGTACAAAATCGAATGGGATGCCTCGCACAACGACCCATCGATACCGCTCTTTACACCGTCCAGCCACCACTACGGCACTGCCGAGGTGGTAAATGTGCGGGAAGAACAAGAAATCATTGTATCTTGCCAAAACGCTTGCTCCGGGACATTTTTGCTCTCGTGGGGGGGACGAGTCGCGAATGAGCCACTTGAATTTGATGCAACGCCGGAAGAGGTGGAGCAAGTTCTTTCTTACTTAGTTAAGCCCTTCAACCACAATTCAGATGATTCATCACCTGTTCGAGTAACACGAAAAGCGAATGGATTTGCGTTCAAGTGGAAAGTGGTCTTCATTGGAATAAGCGGAGATTTGGGTCTCATCCAAGCCAATGGCGATTTGCTTGTTGGTAGCGGTGTAGCCGTGAGAGTCGTCGAGGTAGCTCGTGGCTTGAGCGATTTGTATCCTGGTGCTTACACCAATGAGGTTCAGACTGTTTCTATTCGGAAGTGGCCAGGCTACGGATGTGAAACTCTCGCGGGAAATTTCGTCCTGTCGTTTGATGGAAAGGTTACTTCTTCAATCGATATCGATTCTTCGTCGGAGGACTTCAAGCAAACGCTAGAATCGCTTGACACCATTCACTCTGTGAACGTGAAAACTGATCACCACAACTCCAGCGGGGCGGGTGACTGTGCCTCTCGGTCATGGATTGTATCACTCACTCATTTGGTGCACGAGAATCGTCAAGGAGCAGGTGATATCGGATTATTACGCCTCTCGTCTTCATCATTGAGTAATCCAGAGGTAACACAGCTCGACATTTTCGAAAATGTAAAGGGAACCAATCCAAGAGCGTTTAGCATTCGAGGTTTGCAACATGGACTTACTTACTACTGCCGCGTGTCGGCTTACAATTCATTAGGCTTTGGAGTGTTCTCCTCTATTGTATCTGCGTCACCTAAGAGCCAACCAAGTCCTCCCGTCGATCCCATTGTAAGTATTCCCAACGAAGTCGACAATGCGGACAAACTAGGAACGACTCTGTCAGTGTCATGGCTAGCAGTGACTCAAGAAAATGGTGGTGATCCGGTAACGGAGTACAAACTTGAATGGTACTCTGATTTGGGCGATTCGGAGGTCCAAACGTTGACAACATCCGCCAATGATGGTGAAACAGAGATCCAAGCGATAACGATTAGCGCCGATGCACACGGTATTGCTGGATTTTTCACACTCTCTTTCAATGGAGAGACTACCGAGCTTATTGCCCATGACGCAGAGGCTGATGGCGAAGAATCCATCGAGGCGAAGCTAGAGCGACTGTCTACAGTAGGCGATGTGGAAGTGAGCCGTGAATATTCTTGGGTGTCTGTGCCAGCTGTCGAGTTCGATTTGATCGCAGCAAGTAATGTTTTATCGAGGTCAGGTGGGGCTTTTACAGGAAGCTTAGTGCAGTTGTTTGACGCTGGGGACATGATTCGCGTTGGAAGAGATGTCCACATTGTTACTTTTGTGGCTGCAACTTCCCTTCTTACAGACAACCCTTACACTGGTGTATCTGCTGCCGCAGTTAATATTCACAAGTGGTCTTTTGGGTACATGTGGCTAGTGACTTTCGCCAGCCACATCGGAAAGCAGCCACTTCTGATACCAAGCCCAGCGGATAGTTGGGCTGGAACTAATCCTGTCATTGCCGTAAGTCGTGTACGAGAAGGACTTCACCCATTGAGTGGGAGCATGCGGCTAGGGTTTGAAGGGGAGCGAACATTACCGATTCCGTTTGATGCAGATGCTGCGCTAATGAAACGTGCATTGGAGTCTCTGTCATCGATTGGCGAGGTCGATGTCACGCGGTACAGAAACAATAATGGCCACAATTATTTCATCACATTCGTTTCTGAGCTAGGCGACCGCGAGCTCATCACTGTCGATGACTCGCAATTGATGGGTCCCGACGCCAGGGCAAGGGTGGCTACCCTCACCGATGGCACGGAACCAGCAAACTATGGCAGTGCATTGACTCAGCACCCTACCAAGAAGAGCCTGACGGCAATCATGCAATACCAAATTGTCCGACTTAGGAATGGAATCCCTTACTTCGTTCGTATCCGCAGCTGCAACTCGAAAGGGTTGGGGTACGCATCCCTCGCCTCTCCTTCGCCAATGAGACCAGTAAAACGACCCTCCCCACCGACTTTAGTGTCCATGTTCCCATTGAGTAACACACAAATCCGGATATCATGGCATTCACCTGTGTACAATGGTGGCTTGCCTGTCACAAAGTATGCTATTCAGTGGGACATCCGAGAAACTTTTCCAAGTGCGTGGATTCAAGGATTCTTCCACGAAAAGTTCGTCGATGAGAATGAATATGATGGGCCTGATGCCATATATTGCCATACTTTTACCATCGATCCAATCTCGTCTGATGTGACTCGCTATGGACGCGTAATGGCATTTAATGGACATCAATGGAGTAGCGCTTCCGATGGGGCTGTGTTATCGTCAAAGGCGGCCGTCGGCAAACCTGGTCCCGTCCGTGAGTTCAATGCGTTCCACACGAGCAACGTTGGGATTATGATGACATGGTCCCATCCCATCATCAATGATAGCGAAAGTTGTGAGTACGCAGGGGATGGCGGATCATCCATCACACATTATTTAATCGAATACGATGAGGAAGCCGACTTTTCAAGTCCAGCCACATCCGTATCAGTTCCTTTTTCTTCCACGGAGCTTCGAGTTGGCGGGCGAGATGTTCTATCGGGTTCATCAAAACCTACCCTCGTGGCAGGCGGAACCTACTATGCTCGCATCACACCTTTTAATTCTGTTGGACCTGGTATCACTACAGACTTTCCTTCATTAATAGGACCATTGGATTATATCGATCCTGGTGCCCCCGTTGTTCAAACGCCATTCCCAATTTCTGCGTCATCTATCCAAGTCGAATGGGACGCACCTACATTTGATGGCGGTAGCGGAATTCGAGAGTTTGTTGTCGAGTATGATGTCAGTTCCAGCTTCCAAACATCTCCGAAAAATATATCAATACCAACTATTAGCGAAGTGAAGGCATTTCAAGTGTGTTCGAATGAGCTGGACTTAAATATCCACGGAATTCAAGCTACTGTTGCTGTGACGAATGAGATCCAGTCTATCAAGACAATGGTGGAGGGTGTCGATGAAGTTCAAGAGATATCTACCAATTGTGATGATGTCACAGCGGAGGTGCAGATGATCGCTACTACTGCCGTTGATACCAATGAAGAGCAGATATTATCGTTGATATCTGATGATATCGATGAAATTCAACTAGTTCGATTGCAAGGGAATGGTCAGGCAGAGGTGCAGTCTGTTCAGGTATCTATCCCACGCGTTAATGAGGTACAAAGGTTTGGTATCGTCGTATCCAACATCAACACTCTCGGTGACGGCGTCCACAGCACGGCTTGCATGGGCCTAAACATTGGTGATCCATGCCCAGATATTGAGCACGCTCTTACTGGTTCGTTTACTGTTTCATTTGACTTCGATCAGTGTGGTTCAGCAGTGGGCGGTGGCGTAAATTACTGCCAATTGGCATTGTCAGAGTACGAGCCTAGTCTCGGCAACATAGTTTGCAGTCCAGGACTTGTCGTTGATCCATACTTAGGTGGCGATCATTGCGTCTCCGACCCTGTGATTCATTCGTTCGGTAGCGTTGAGGGGGACGTCGGAACACTGCAGAGTGTTCTAAATGAACTCGTCGACGACAACGGCGTTTCTTTCATGACACTGTCTAATAATCCTGGCAAGCAGGAGGCTGCATCTGTGCACAGAATAGGACGGATAAAAACACTGGGGGCATGCACTCTCGATCCTATTGGGAGTGAACCTGCAATATGTGGTGGTGAATATGAACTTTTATACGAAGTCACATTTGATGCAGTCCATTCAAGTGGAGATGTTCCGCCACTTACAGTCGTGACAAGCGATTTTAGGATCAACACGACCACATCTTCGTATACTAATGTTTTGTGCCCATCATCGTATTATGTTCATGGCTGTGAGGAGCCTGCGGGGGCCGCCCTTGATTCCAACCACGGTAGCTTTTACAACGGGGAAGCTGGTAGTATTGCCATCGAGGCGATCAAGGGATCCCAGCCAACGGGCATGATCACATTAGATTATGAGTGTGAATCCAATACTGTGATACTTCCAGATGGATGTACAATGTCTGTATCAGTTGATGGAATGTCATCTTCTTTTGACTGTGCCGGGTTTGTTGCAAATGTGGCTGCAGGACAATGGGTTCGTTTTAGCGCTGGTGATGGAATAGATCGATATCGCAAGATTGTTGGCGTAGACTCTGCCTCGGAAAAAGTCCTTTTCAAGTCTCAAGCGCCAGTGAATGGTGCCACTTACATCGATGTTGAGATAGGTGACTATTTTTCTGATTGGGATGAGAATGATGGGAGTTCAGGAGTTAGCAGCCACTGCCAAGCCGCGCGAATTCACACTACCCTTCCTATTGATGTGAGCACGTTCAACTCCGCCGTCTCGGTACTTGATTGGAAAGGCAAAATCGGAGCGCTGTCAGTGATAGACTCCTCTGGTGTTAGCATTTCGAGAAGTATAGTCCCCGACTTATCGATGGATGTCGGTCTCATTTGGGATATCACATTTCACACGCAACCGGGACACGTTCACGAAATGGCTTGCAGTTCAGTGTCTGGAAATAACCAATGTTATGTTAACACGCTTCAAGACTCTTCTGTTGTCGGTGGGCATTTCAGGCTACAAACAAGGTGGCCACATGAGTACGTGACTGAGACACCTGAGTTGTTTCAAACTGACAGCATCAGATGGAATAGTGACGCACAATCTGTAAAAGCTTCGCTAGAAGCTATTACTGATAGTAATGGTGACAAAGTATTTGGCCTGGTGAACGTATCCCGAGCTCCATACGTCCCTTCATTTCATTCTAGGTGGTCTGGCGGATACTTGTGGACGATTACATTCAGCTCGCGTGGAGGCAACATCCCAGCTCTGACTTACGATGACTCACTCCTGACAGGCGATAATACCGTCCTTGAAGTTTCAGATGAAGATTCAGGAGAGTCGGATACGTATCAGGGTATTCGGAATAGTGCAACTTTTGGCGTTGATGATCCCGGCCAAGCTAGAGATGGCAACCAGATATCAGGAGCATTTTTTTTATCTTGGTCGGGTAACGCTTATCATGATCCAGTGGTGACTACGAATGTGTTTACAGTTCAGACTGGAGGCTCGCAAAGCGATCGCTACACCGCACTTTCAGCGGATCATTTCAAGTCCTTGTTTGAGGAGTACGTGCTTCTTAACTCAGTCAATCAAGTTGACGTAGTTCGATCCGATCATCCAACGCAATGGATGGGATTCTCCTACACGATAATTTTCCGACACGAAGATGTTGGAGGAAATGTTCCTCCTCTGAAATTCATGTCAGGCAGTCCTCTAGGAGGAAGTAATAGTTTCGTGAATGTGGATGAATCGGTCAAGGGCACTGAGCTCATCGGTACCTTTCAACTGCGTTTTGAAGGTGAAACTACACGTCCCATCAGTTATGATGCTCATCCCCATGATATTCAAGATGCTTTGAATGCATTGAACTCAATCGCTCCTTCGGCTGTTGTGGTTTCTGGCGGCGAGAGCCCGATTAGATCAGGCCAAGCTGACGGTTCAATTGGATTGAGTACTCAAGTCGCAGGTCGCATTTGGTATGTTACGTTTGCATCTAACGTTTGGCAGGATCCTACCGTGGTTCATGATGATTCTTTTGTGCCTGGAAATTGGGTCGGTCCAGCTGCGTCATTCTCGGACACTTGGAGCTCAGGTTTCTCAAAATCATGGGGTAAAAATGTTGGCAATGTCCCACTCATGAGCTGCCTTCCTTCTGGCCTATCAACGACAAACGGAGCGTTGCCTGACGGCGGGTGCTCTGTAAGTGAATTGATCGCTGGTACGGATCCACTTGGTGGGTTCTTCAAACTTTGTTTTGATTCGGCCTCAAATCCGAACAATGTCATGAGCGTAGAAGCGGATGCATGCACTGAATTCATTGCTCACAACGCGGTAGCGTCAGCTGACGAGAGTGGAGGAGATGGGTCATCAATGGAGGAAAAGTTAGAGCTGCTTCAAAACGTTGGGGATATCCATGTGACTCGGAGCAGTGTCAATACACGAAATGGAGGGTACACCTGGAAAATTCAGTTCTTACATGATGTGGATGGCCCTTGTCAGCAAAAGGATGACATCCTATCGTTATGCAATTCTCCAGGAAACGTACCAAAGCTGTGTGATGATGGAGGTGCTACCGCGTGCGATACCTCTTCTCTCAAAGGAACTTGCCGTAACCCGGAAGCTTGTAAAACGCTCAATATCATTGATGCGTATGACAAACTAAGCGGCGTCCGATTACCAGGAGGAAACGAGAAGCAGGCTGTGTTTGTCAAGGATAGCGATTATCTTGGGTGGGAAGACGGCTCTGTCGTCGATGTTCCGTTTGTCGTCAAAGAGTACAAACTTCTCCTTGACGGATTGTCCACGGGATGTATCAAACACAATGCCCTTGCAGAAGAAGTAGCGTTATCGATTC
Source organism: Discostella pseudostelligera (assembly GCA_036940085.1). Classification (NCBI taxonomy): domain Eukaryota; phylum Bacillariophyta; class Thalassiosirophyceae; order Thalassiosirales; family Thalassiosiraceae; genus Discostella; species Discostella pseudostelligera. The sequence continues at coordinate 7,609 of JALLBK010000187.1, forward strand.
AATTGGTTCTTGACAGCGGCATTGGTGGCAGTGTACGTGTCGATCGTTCCCGTTCTGAACATCTCGCAGAAAACGGATACGTATATTTCATCACCTTCTTCGACACAGGAGATATTGCGCCTCTAAGTGCATCGTTTATGGATGGCGCTTGCCCAAACAGCTTTGATGTCAATCAGAGCGTTGTGATAACGTCTGTTACCGATGGCTCCGTTCATTCAGAAACTTGTGAGGACTGTGCCGATGGAATAGTTCAAAGGGGCCGGTTCACTACGTTTGAAGTTTCTGGGGATGGCTTCAACGGTGAGCTCGACTGGAACGCGGAAGCATTTTTCATCAAGAGACACTTAGAGCAGTCAAGTAGTCGTGTCGTCGATGTGACGCGCACAATTTTGGATAAATACGGAGCAGTTGAATGGAAAATTACGTTCACCAATAACGACGGTTCGATTCCTCCTGGATCTGGTGATATTCTTCCAATCACCGTGGTTCAAATTCAGGACACCTCCGGTCGCATCGCTGATGTGGTCGTTCACGAATTGATCAAGGGTTCGGCTGGACTGTCGGGAGTGTTCAGCTTGAATTATCAATCTGGGGGTTTTCGAGCATTTTCATTTGATGAAACTCCCCAACGAATGAAGAGAAAATTGGAAGAAATGAGTACCATCGGAAGTGTTTTCGTGACCAGGAATTGCTACCCAAGTTGTTCAAAGGGGGGTTGGGGTGGCTTGGCAGTTGCGCCTGGAACTCTGGGTGGGTATGAATGGAAAATATACTTTTTGAAGAACCGTGGAAGCAATAGTGGTTTTACGTTCCCTCCCGGAAGTGGATTGATTCATCCTCCAGTCATTGATCATACCTTGTTGTTTGGGAAAGATGCAAACGTTGCCATGGAGCGTATTTCCGAAGGTTCTGGGCCATTTGCGGGATCCTTCACTTTGGTAATTAACTCAGAAAAGACTGAGTCGATTCCGTACAACGCAGACTCTTCTGCAATTGAACTTGCTATCAACGAACTTCAATCAGTCGGAGATGTGTCTGTCGAATCGAAAACTCTAATGGCTCACATCATCCCTGGAATAACTGCCAGCGTCCTCACGGATGGTACCGTTGCATTAATAAATGGAGGCGACTTGCGAGAACACTTTGCGCCCGGTGACATGTTTCGTTTAGGTGGGTCGACCAATGTTGAGGGAGCAGACTTCGTTGGATCTGCGGCGTTGATTTCGCTGTCTCCAGTGCTCTCGAACGTACAACTCGAGCATCGTACTCATCTTCATCTAGGAGAGACGATTCGAATCGCCGCCGACAATTATATCATTATGAAAAATGGAGTAGAAGTTCAGCAGCTAACTGTTCATCGAGCCGTTGGTGTGGACGACAGTGTTTTCTATCAGCTCAGGGTGAAAATCCAAGACGAGGTTGAGACAACGCAATGCCTGACATTTAATGCATCGGCATCAGACGTGGAGTCTGCATTGAATATGCTGCCCGTCCTCCTGAGTAGAGGTGGAGTTTTCGTGACAAGAACTGATATTTCTACAGGGTTCGTTGGAGATGCCCATATTTATAAAGTGTACTTCTCTGGCGAACAGCTCGTCAGAGATGTCGACGAGATGGTTCCAGAGCGATGTGATGTCGGCGTCCCAGTAGAAGTTGACTCAACCAATTCGCACATCCATGTTCGAACTTTGGTCCAGGGAGGAAAGACCGAGCATCAACGTATTACCTTGTCTTCTGATTCTGGAAATACAAAAGAAAGTCCAGCATTTCGTCTAACGATTGGTGACGCAAGTGGCAAATCGTGGAACTCTCCATGTTTTGCGTGGGGTGTACCATCCTTAGACATTGCGTCGATTATTGATGTTGATTTATTCACGTCAAGTTCGCTCGTCATCGATAATATTTCTCAAACTGGAAATCGCCAATACAGCATAGGGTCACCAAGCTTCATTGAGGGCGTTATCCGAGTTGGAGACTACGTGAATCCAGGAAAGAGATGTCCTGGTAATGTTATATCCATAAACGGGGATGGGAAGTCATTCCTGATCGAATCATCGGGATGCACCAGTATTCCTGGCGATAACTTGTTCGTAGGAAATGATGTTGGAATTGTCGATTCATTCACCGATAACGGAGCGAGCGCATCTGAGTTGACAGTCGTCACCGTGTTTTCAAGTTCAGGGGCTATCGACTCCGACGAAGGGTTGTATAAAATCAACGTTGAATTTGAGGGCATTTCCAGGGTTACATCGTGTCTTCCATATGGAGTATCGGCACTAAAAGTTCAGCATGAAGTTGGATCGCTATTCGACTACAATCGAGACGGTGTCATTGATACATCCGACGAAGATCATGTTACTGTTTCTCGAAAAGGAGATGGCTCTTCATCTTTTGGCAACGGATTTTCATATGAGTTCTTGAGTAAAGGCTCCTCTTCGTCAATAGGACCTAGTGCTGTTCTGGGATCAAATGCTCCCAGATTTTCTGTAATTGATGTGGGTGCCGACGGTGGATGCGTCGACTACGGTGTGGAAGATGCGTTTGTCACAAACTTGGCTTCGACGACAGATGAAAGCAACACGATATCCCTCGGTTTGGACTCTGCTATGTTTGTTACCGCAGGGGCAAGATTGAGGGCAAGCTCCTCGTTACTGCCGTCGAAAGTCTACACTGTCGATTATACCAGCGACGATGGAGCGACTCTTGTGCTGACAGAAAATTTTGATGGTGCTACAACATCAGGCACTACAACTCTGCATCTGATACGCGGCGGTAATCCTCAGTTTGACGTTTCGGTTACCCGAAAAGGCAGTGACGAATATGTCTACGATATCTTCTTCATAGGCTCTCATTGGACGAATTCACCTGAAATTACACTGAATACCTTTGATGACGGTGTTTGTAGCTTATCTGGCTCTGATTTAACTGGCGGTATGAATAGAGACTTTCGCATCAAGACAATGGTCGATGGTGGTGGAACAATAATTGATCCGGGAACAGATCGCTATGTTCTTAACAAAGTCGCTCGACGAGGCCTACGTGGGCCCTATGACCTCTTTGTCGTCCCGCCGATTTTTGTCATCCCTTCCGATCCGTCTGAAATTCAACGGATGCTAGTCATGGACGACGATAACGACGACATCTGGGGTTCTGGCCAACCGTCGTTTAAGCTGTCGTTCAATGGTGAATACACTAGCTGTCTTCCATATGATTCTTCTGAAGTCGATATTGAGAAAGCATTAAACGCCTTGAGCTCTATCTGCAGTGGACCCGAACCTTGCGTTACAGTCAGTCGGAGTGAAGACCCAGCGCATGCTCCGAATGGGTATGTTTACACCTTGTATTTCGACTCGTCCTCAGTGGCAAGGAAAGATATTGGTGATACTGGAATCGACGGATTGCAGGCTGATACTGCAAATTTAGATTGCGTCCCATTCGACTCGTTACGTGGTGAGAAGATAGTCTTCCACAGCACATCGCAAGGGATGAGTTCGGCAGATTTTTCAGCTAGCCAGATGCCGGTTACCGGAAACCCCGTCGGTCGCTGGATTGGAGAGGCCGCTGCAAACCTTGGCATTTATCGAGTAAGCGGAACATTTTGGCTCGTTCGTTTCGACCAGAGTCTTGGCCACGTCGCTTTGTCAATTGACTCAACAGAGCTTTCATCAAGTTCATATGCATCTGTGACACCTCAGTTTTTTGACGGAGTAAATCCAGATCACGCTGTTCTTTCAGGTCTTTCAACTGGACTAACCTATTTTTTTAGAGTATATTCACGATCAAATTTGGGCGTTAGTCCCCCAAGTGATACTGTTAGTTCTATTCCCAGCGATAAACCGGAAAAAATGAGACGGGTGTCATCTAGACACACTTTCCATCGAAACGAAGTCCAATCCTTGGTAATTGCTGCCACTCTTTGTGAAGAGATACAGGCAGTGCGAACTTCGGCCACAGCTATTCCAGAGGTGCAAGAAATAAAACTTGAGGGAACCGAAACTAGCGACATGAACGCTTATTTCTTTTCACTACGTCATCCTGAAATTCAAGTCGTAAAATGGTATGCGGGCTCGCCAGTAACAGATGGATCGTTCTTTCTTAAGCTTCGTTTGGTTGATAGAATCAATTCGCACAGTTCAGGATCGATTGTTTATAAAGAGATGAGAACTCCGTGTATTGATTTCGATGCAACAGCAGATGATGTCAAGCGAGCCATGGAAGCAGATGCACTCGAAAATGGTCTTGGTGTGGATTCAGTGAGGGTCATTCGCTCTGGCAATCGAAGTTTCTCGTCTGGATATGGATATAAATATCATATACATTTCATCGGGGGCGATGTACGAGGAAATATAATGGAATTGACATCCGATCTTGCGTTAACAGGTTTGGATTCGCACGGTGGAAACTCATGCCGAGCGTTTGTTTCAGATACAAATGATGCATCACTTGATATTTGGACGGAAAATGATTCGTTGGCGTTAGGAACTGATACCCCTCGTGTTGAAGTAATTTTTGATGCAGACGTGGCACTTGTCGTTGGGGAGTATCAACTTAGCGTAACACATTATGGTCAGCAGCTGATGACAGAATGCATTCCATGGGATTGTACTGCTGAACATATGAAGTCTGTGCTAGAGAACTTGGAGAATGTGGATTCCGTTCGCGTAGATAGAACAGGCGATGGAGAAATATTAGATAATGGGGGGCGTATTCATATTGACAGCGTATTTTTTACGTACGCAGGAGGAAGCTCCTTCTCGGCTTCACCCAGTGAAGACGTCTCCAATTTACTGTCAGAAGGTGATACAATCAAACTCTCTGCGCAATCCGACTTTTCAACTTTCTACAAGATTATCTCCCTTGAGAATGGTATCATGGTTCTTGATAAGCCCTTTGTTGGAGATATTTCGATCCCTTCATATGTGACACATTACTTTGGATTCCGGTACATTATTTACTTTGATGGAAATGCCATGCACCTGGGTGAGAGTGATTCGACTGGGTACCTGCCCGTCCTAGAATCAAACTTTGTGTTAGTCAACCCCCAAAACTGCAAACCTCTACAAGCATACCACGACAATGTTTTGCTAGACGTTAGTGAAATACCTGGTGGAAGTGCAAGTGTTCGAGCTGTGTCAAAATACAACGGCGGGCATACATTGCCTGGAGCTCCAATGACTTCATCATCGGTGAAGATCTCAAACTCTCTTACTTCATCACTTCCCATGACAATCAGTAAAGCTCAGGTGACGCAAAGCTTGGTGACATCAGAAAATGGATTGACTTTTACCGTCTCATACGGATCTGATGACGGAGATCTGCCTCTTGTCATATGTAATCAATCACCCCTAATGACTTCATTGGTGGCATGCGACTCTAGTACGGTCACTGATGGAAACGAAATCCGGGGTAGTTTCTATCTTGAATCATCCGCCCCAATAATACACGACGCCAGTCCACTGGAAATGGGAACCGCGCTAGGCGACGTTATAGGAGTTGGTCACGTAGAAGTTTCAAGGTCCCAACCTGATGGCCAGAAAGGATACACCTGGCTAATAACTTTTTCTGAAGATCTCGGTGATTTTGGCCTTCTCAGCGCTTCGAATTCACTATTGGGCTCAGGAGCCACATTGTCTGTCACTGAAGTTGTCAAAGGTAATGAATTAGGTGGCTCTTTCACACTTCAGTTCGGGTCCGAAACTACTGAAATGATTCCGTATGATGTCGATGTGGACACTTTACGTTCAAAACTTGAATCACTGGACGGTATAGGGCGTGTCTACGTGGATACGGATGGTATCGTAGATTCTGAGCGCGGTAGATCATTTTCCATCACATTTTTGGATGCAGAGTACGCTGATGTTCCATTGCTCGTGCCTGATTCTACAGAACTATCTGGGTACGGTGCAGTCATAACGGTAGCTGAGGTTGTGAAAGGGAGTTTCTCTTCCAAAAATGCGTTATTTTTGAGCTTTGATATGCCGCGAAGCTGCTCAAACTCGGATGTAGGACGAGCTTACTGTGGTGATCCAATTTCTGAAGTGATCATTGAATTTAGCCAAAGCACGGACTTTATTGGATTGACCAGTTCCTACCATTACTTCCCTGATTATTCCACGCAAATTATTCGCATTTCATGCACTGGAGGCTTTCCCACTCAGTCGTTCAGTGGATACTTTAATGTTGCTTATGACGGGTATCTAAGCGCACCAATAAATGCTGGCGCCAGTGCAATCAGTGTTAGGAAATCGTTGGAAGAACTTCCTGGTATTGTCACTGCCGGTGTTGAGAGGAGTTATTCTTCTCAAGTAGTTGATGGTTCATGTGTCAATGTTGCGGTTGGATCATCAACTGTAAGATGCAGCAGTTCTTGCATGCCATGCAGCTTTGGTAGCAAAGGAATCAAGGCCAATCAACTGATTAGATTAGGTGATGAGTGGCACCGAGTGTCTTCATCGTATGATGGTGTTCAAGAATCGTTTGCCATCGCAACTGTGACTGATGTATCCATGGAGACGCTGTATCTCGGTAGCATTAATCTGGACGAACATGAGTTGTATGTCTGGACAGGCGGATATGAATGGACGGTACATTTGCATCGTGTAATTGGAGAAGTGAAACCTCTCACGACCCCATCCCATCACATGCTTCCTCGCGAAGCTGCCATTGAGATTTCAACCGTAAATTGCAACCAGTGTGTTGTTGTGGATAACCTCATGCCGGACACACAATATTTTTTTCGAGCACGAGCAAAAAACAACAGGGGTTGGAGCGACTTCAGTGATATAAGATATGGGACCCCTAGGGCTATCCCATCTGCCCCAACGAATGTACGCGTAAATATCATCTCTGGAGGATGTCTCGAGGTCGAATTTGATCCTCCAGTGTACGGTGATCCTCTCACATCATTTGTAGTCCAGTGGGATTACAATCAGCTTTTTACTCATTCTCGGAATGGGATTCTGTCATCCTGCGTAAGTCTTCGTTATGGTAGCTGTGTCCTTGGTGTTGGGTCGCCTCCAATCAAGCATGAGATTTGTGGCTTACTTGAGTCAGAAGAATATTTTGTCCGGGTGGCTGCAAGAAACTCTGTCAAAATTCAAACCATCTACCCCTCGGGATATCCAACAGAAAATACTAACTGGTCAGGAGTAGTTATGGCAGTACCATCAAATCAAGTGCCGGTTCCTCCGCTTTCATTGAAGGCTATCGTACTGGGTTATGATGGGATCCAGATATCATTTGATTGGCCGAAAAGAGATGGAGGCAAAGATATATCTGAATTTATTGTATTTTATGACACAGTGAAGGACTTTTCTACTGCAAACCAAATACGCATCGCCTCGTCGATCCCCCAAAAGATTCCGAACAATAGCAACATGTTCATCTTCGATTTTTCCCCGACAACTCCATCACTCAAAGCTGGATCAACATATTTCATTAAGATGAGTGCAGTCAATGACATTGGTGCTGGGACGGCATCAGATGTAGCGTCGGTGACTCCATCGGGGCCACCGTCTCCCCCCCAGGCTGCGATTTTGACAACACTGCAGTATAGCAATCTGCCCGTGACAGAGGCGACAATATCATGGATTCCTCCCGATTCAAGTGGCGGATATCCTATTGATGGATGTTATGTTGAGTGGTGGTCCGAGGATAAGCTCTCTGAGGTTCAGATAGTGCGCCTACGCTACAGTTCAATTCTTTCGCAATCGACATTCACGCTCAGCTTTAGTCCATCACCAACTGTCAAGAAGGTGACGTCTAACTTACCGTGGAATGCACCCGCAGATCTTGTACGACGGGAGCTTCTCAACTTAGGTTGGGATGAAGATGAAGATATGACATTAATCACTGACCTTAAAGTTACACGGTCGCCCATCGCCAATGGATATCAATGGGCAATAACATTTGGGGATGATCCAAACAGAGATTCCAACGATGGTGATCAAGTGAGCCTCGTCGGAAGTGTGTTCGAGAATGGCGACGTTGGTTCACCCACAATTACTGTTTCTACGTATCAAGATGGTAGAAGACCTGGTGGGTGCGATGAAGTTCAGTACTTGCAAATCTTAGGGACGGGTATTCTGTCTGGTCATTACCGTTTGAAAGTATCGGGATCGCAATGGACCAGTTTTATTCCTGTGCACGCCACTGCAGCGTACATAAAGAATGCACTTGAGCAGCTCAGTACCATAAGTGCTATAGAAGTCATCCAGAACGATCTTGTTGATCAGTCTCTTGTGGGCACTGATGGTGATTTGGTTCATCATTATGAGATTCATTTCTTGAGCAAGCATGGAAATGTTGATGCAATTGTGGTTGATGCAAAATACGTTGCTTCAACATCCAAAGACGTGAGAGTAGCTGTGTTTGATGGTAGCAATGCACTGGATAGTCTGCATACAAAAGAGAGCGCGGCAACTCCTGGAGAACTACCAGCGCACTACGGCACCTCTGGCAAATTAGACCCTACAGTTGATACATACACCATCACTGGGCTCATTACTGGAATGGAATACTTTGTCGTCGTATCGGCACGGAACTACTTGCACGGTGTCAGCAAACACATTACACCCGTTCCCCCAGCAATTACTCCACCTCTTCAAGCGCCAGGTATTCCTCAAAGCGTTGGTCTTGAGGTCAACAGCGGATACAGCGATAGCCTGGTCATAAACTTTGACGCGCCGGCAAGTAATGGAGGTACTGACATCTTGTTTTATCGGGTCGAGCTCGATCCCACTCCTTCATTTGATAGTCCAATTGTGCAAGACTTTGAATGTCCTGCGAGCAACCGACAAACTGAGTGGGAAATTGAAACGTCAACTTCTGAAGGCGTGATCAATGGAGGAAGCTTCAGACTTGAATTGGAGGTCGATGGTTTCACAAGTTTTACTGCGGAAATTCCACACGATGCTGTTTCTCTGTCAAGCGAGGAGATCGGGATATATGAGGAGTTGCTTCCGAACTTTTCAACCTCTGATAGCAATACAATTGCAACAGTACCACCAATCAACATCGAAGATATGTTGTTTCCTGGGGATAGGCTTCGCTTTTCTGGCCAGACTGCTGGGTACAAATATTATGCAGTCGAATCGGTATCAGGCACGGTTGCAACACTGAGCGAGGCTTATATTGGAGAATTCGGCGTTCAGATGTCAACTACTCGGCATTATGGTGGGCGCGGTAGTCCTCACTCTTCACGAATTCATTGTCAGTTTGACGAAGATCTATGTCCAATTGATTCCGAGACAAAGAGTGGTAGTTTGCAAAGTAAACTGGAGGATTTACATCTTGCCATCAGGAGTGGAGTGTTTGTAGATCGTGACGGCCCGAGTCACCAAAATGGGTTTCTATGGAGAGTTACCTTCATGGATGATGCCTATCCACAAGGAAGTGACTACACTCTTCGGGTTTACAGCAATTCATTGACCACCTTCGACAATCAAGGCTCGGCAAATGTTGCAGTTCGCTTGCTGAACAGCGGAAAGACTTTCACTTCATGCACGGGTCCACTGATTATGCCGAGTCTAGGCGGGTTAGTAAAGGGGTTGCATTATTATGGAAGGGTGAGCGCGAGGAACAGCGTAGGTTATTCTCTCCCAGGTAGCGCCCCAGAGTCAATGGCCCCAATCGTAATACCCGGTGCTCCAACTGGTGTGACACTTGATGTAATCTCTGCAACTGAGTTACGAGTAATATTTGGCTCGCCTCCTGACAATGGCGGAGACACCGTCACTGAATACTTGATTGAATGGAGCGAAACCAGTGATTTCCAAGATTCCCTATCGTCCCGCCTCGTCTACTTAGCTGGTGGCAGTCCTTTTTTCAAGAATATCGAGGGTCTTATCACTGGAACTCGTTACTATGTACGAGTAATGGCGAGAAATAGCCAAGGATACGGAATTAGTCAGATGTCGACTCCAGCTTCGTTGAATCCGCATCAAAGGCCATCTCCCCCCACAAATGTCAAGCTAGGTATCACTAGTGATACAATGATAACGATCGGCTGGGACCCTCCATTGTCAAACGGCGGTGATTCGATTTTGAAGTATCGAATTGAATGGGACACAAAGCCAACATTTGCATCATCGTCGTATCTACCAAATAAAGGATACGTAGATGTTGCTCCTTCTGTCAAAAGCAAAACTATTCAACTTTTATCCAATCAAAAATCCTACTCTGTAAGAGTGTTTGCGATGAACACAGCTGGGTTCAGCTTGCCACAAGTATCCACTCCAACTTCAGCGAATCCTTCTCTGCAAGTGCCCGGGAAGCCCCATTCATTGCAGGCTGTACCCGGTCAGTCACCTGGGACCATTAATGTATCGTGGCAAAGACCTATGATTCCTGCTCATTCAATACCGTGCTTCAGCGATGGACCCATTGTAAGTTATTGTCCCACACCATACGGCGGCAGCATTCCAGCTAGTGACGGAGGGGATGATATCACCGAATATGAACTTGAATACAACGAGAGGTCTGATTTCTTAGGAAATGATGGCGGAAGAAGAATCTACATTGGTGTCTATGCTGTATTGAACCATATGTACAGTGGGAGGACGTATCATATTCGCATCCTAGCCAGAAACTCGATCGGGTCTGGAAAATATAGCAACACTGTTTCTGCGCAGGCATCATAATAACTAGCTGAGGGCGCCTCGGGCACCGAAGGGAGGGCTTTGTGTACACACAGACGAGTCGGTACTAGTCGGTATTATTGGGTATTTGCATCATCCTCGGAGAACTTCCAAGATATCACTTTTAGAAGATAATTGTCTAATTTGAATGAATTGGAAACGAGTCTAATTTACTATTAGATGTGCTTGAAAAGGCGACCGCCTGCGACGGGCAGTTCCCCAACATTATCTTCTAAAAGTGGCTAATAAGAGATTCCCGGCAAATATGGCTGGGAGAGCAAGAGCCACCGCCACCGCCACCGCCACTATTGAACAACAAAAGCATATTGCCGTTCTTCTTGTCTAATGCGAGTGCCTCTGGCACCGTCTTTGGAACCTCGATACCAAATTTATGCGTCCGTTTTA
>JALLBK010000188.1:0-36284 GCA_036940085.1 Discostella pseudostelligera
GCGGCACTCAACACAGCTGCCGACGATAACGATACGATACAGCTGCAACCTGCAACGTAGCATGCAGTAAGTAGTATCAATTGAGCTACTTATTCATGCCCCCCATCATCTCAATCTAGAGATGATGGCTACGGTGGACGCAACATCGAACGATGATCATTCCAAATCACTCTCTTGGGATGGGTGGAACTCCAATATCAAGTATTTTGGACTAGAATTGCAAATACCGTATGCACAATATCTGCTCGATGGAACAAAAAGTATTGAAACACGAGGATATCGTCTTCCTCATGCACTACTATCCAAACGGATCGATGTATTGGAATCGAGGAAAGGTGTGGATGGTGTAAGCTCTATACCCGATAGAGTGTTGTTGATGCCACGCACTTCTGTGGATGATGATGCTCTTCCGTCGACGGCGACGACGATGCTACATCGAAAGGGGTGGTGCACATTCACACACTGCTTTCGATACACAACTCGTGAACAGTTCGAGGCAGATGCACATAAACATCTCGTAGATGCTGCATCTGGATATGGATGGAATGATGCGCGGCCAATGTATGGATGGGTTGTTGGTAGTTATGGATTATATGACAATAACGACGACAAGGAGAAGAAGGAAGATGATGGTGTAGAATACATTGCTGAGCGACGGATGCGTTCCTTGTTTGAAATTATGGAGAATCGTCGATCAGAGTGACTATTATGAATCCATGACTTTTTATTCAAATCAATGATAACACTATTCAACTACTTTAACCATTATATCATTGGTATGGAGCCATCATACTTGCCGCCTCTTGTGTCTCAGAATTTAGATCCAAATAGATATTCGCTTGATCAATATCATTCGAATCTTCCAGATTTTCACGCAACGTAGCTGCCAGCTCATTGGCTTGCGAAACAGTACTGTTGGGATCCACGCATATATTAACATCGACTCGTACGATGACTGTATCCTGATAATGCACCGTCACCTTCTGCACCGACCGTACATTGGGATTGGTGTTCAATATTTCACGAGCAGCCTCGCCTACCTCTGTGGCACTAATATGATGTTCTGCATTCGAACCTTCAATCGCCGTAAGGAGCGGACAGAACACTACATCCTCTCCAGTGGCCTTTAATTCCACATCGAGAATTCCACCCACCTCGGACAAAATTCGTACACGTATTCGCTCTTCAATAGCACGCATTGCCGATGCCGACAAGTCTGAGGGAACCTCCACTTCCACATCCACTAAAGCCGAGGATCCCACCTGCCGTGCTCGGACACGAGTGACTCGTCGAATGTCCGCATCGTCCGAGGCTACCATCTCGACATTTCTCACCAACTCCTCATCGGTCATGGCATCGGTAAGTTGTTTCACCGACTCACCCAAGATTTCCGCACCCGTCATGGCAATCATACCCGCCACCAATATCCCCGCGGCTGGATCCGCAGCCAAGAAACTAGGTACCGTCATGGCCAACCCGATCGATATCATTGCCAACACCGACGAGTAAGCATCCGATCGATGATGCCAAGCATTGGCAATCACCACTTGAGAATTCAGCTTCTCTCCCACCCGTTTGGTAATCCGATACAACCATTCTTTCGACACAATGGACATTCCTGCCATGACTAATGCCGGCCAGGTGGGCATCTCGACTAATTTCGCCGCGGCGACAATGCCCACCGATCGTTGCATGCTAATGACCCGCAATAGCTTCATGTACGAGGAGACACCCACGCTCAATCCAGTTCCCAACAAGGTTAATGATAAAAATAATGATCCGACACTCTCAAACTTGCCATGTCCATAGGGATGATCATCATCGGGTGGCAACCGTGCCACCTGTACTGCCCACAGGGTAACAAAGTCGGAAAAGAGATCACTTAATGAATGTCCAGCATCGGCAATCAATGCCGAGGAATGACAAGATACGCCCACGACAAATTTGCCCGAACTTAATAGTATATTGACAATTATACCAAGGAAGGTCACTCGATCGGCGGCATTGTCATTTTTAAAGAAGTAGTCTGCCGACAAGGGCGTGCTATGTTTTAACCAGGAAAGTCGCCATCCATTCCCCTTGGACAATAGAGCCTTGATTTCATCACGGATGGAGTCGGAGATGGCAAGTATAGAAGAGGTTAAGACGAAGGCTCCTATGTCTGCCTTTGATAGTATTGTTAGTCCGCCACTTACGCCACCACCAGCAGCAGCAGCAACACTGCCGACAACACCATGTTTGAGTACAGATTTATGTTTGAGTATGGGTGGAAGAAGGGTAATTAATGCCGCGAATAAGATTCGGACGGTACGACGACCACAGATGCGGAGGAGTTTGCTACCCCACCCACCACCATTCTTTCCCTGGGAAATGGATGTTTGTTGTTGTTGTTGTTGTTGTTGTTGTTGTTGGTCATGGTGGTGATGGCTGTGGCTGTGACCCATGTGCATGGAGAGTGTCGTTGATGCACTAGTCCGAGGGGCTAAGCGATGTGATCTTGAGGACGGCAGGAAGCATGTTGATGAAGCCGTCCATGCTGCCCCTCTCCTGGCGCTTTGGCCGTGAACAAACGTACTCGGCCGCAGAATGTAGGAGGAGGAGGAGGAGAATCCGTGGGTGTGTAGAGGCAGACACAGACAGCCTACGGCGAGCAGCAGCAGCAGTACCATTCCGTACCCGTACGAAGACGTCGCGGTTCGGGCCGACGCAGCCGCCGACGCAGCAAAGGCAGATGGGCCTCTCTGGGACTGCGACTGAGGTATTCAGTATCTCCGTTTAGGATAGGGAGCTCGCAATGCTATGGCGATATCATCCACTGCCATTATTGATTGGGTGCATCGATTCATCGCCATCGTTGTTTGGTTGTTGTTGTTGTTGTTGGTGGTGGTGGTGGTTGTGTTGTTGTTGTTGTTGTTGCAGCAGCAGCTGCATGCCATCGGTGCGCCATGTTCTCATTGAATGACAGCTGCAATGATTTTTGGCGGGAGATCCGAGGACTCGACTACAAGGACTTCCACGTGGACTCACTGTCCCTCTGTCGTCTGTCCATTGACGGTGACTCTCCATGATGATGTGAAACTATGTGAAACACTCAAACCTCCAAAACCATGGCAGCCGCCGCAGCCGCAGCAACACCATGATGTCCTCGTCGGCGGCACCCCTCCCCTCCACCATGGGTGGCTCTGTCAACAACTCATCCAGCAGCAATGCCAGCAGCAACGATCCGTATCTAACCGATGATTTCCATCCATTGGCCTTAGCCTCCTCCGAGATACTATCGGCATTGCGTGCCGATGAGTGTGCTCCCGATGGGGATTTGTACCGTCGACTAATCTCATCCAGTCGAGCGGGAGCGCATCGATATCATGTGGTCAAGGGGGAGGATGGAGGTGGAGAGATTGGCACGGGTGGTGGTGGTCTGGGATCACCGACTGCTCCTGGCGCTTCTGCTTCATCGTCATCATCTGGAATTGGCGGTATTGGTGGTGGTGGAGGCGGCATGGGCATGGGGGGCATTGGGAGGGGACAGCAGCAGCATGGTCGCCCGACATCACCCAGGGGGGGTGGTGGTATTGGCTCACCCTTGGGCAGCATGCTGCGTGGAAGTCGTTCCACCGCCAGTACTACACCATCATCTACTACTAACACTACTGCTGACCCCAAACCCACCGCGGCATCAATAGTTACCTCACCACCCACCTCCTATCTACGCCATGAAAAGTCCCTCCCCCTACCCAATCATCTATCCATCGAAGCCAAGAAGGCTCAATTATCTTCCATGATGGGATTATTGCCCGAGGCACATTTAGTTTGGTTGAGTGCTGATGAGAAGTTGTTCCTATGGAATTATCATGCCAGTACTACTTCTGCTGCTACTACTACTTCCTTTCTGGATGCACCAACAACAACTACTACTACTACTGCTACTTCTACAAATGGCCATGACAATAAGCAAGATTATGTCGCGTACACTGTACCATCCGGACAATGCATCGTATCCGTTGGCCTTATTCGTCCACAACCAAATGTAGTCTTCCATCCTACATTGCCGGTGGAATGGATTGTGGTGGTGACCACACCTGAGGAGGTGATATTATGTGCTTTGATCAAGGAAGATTTGAGTATGAAGGATGTGTACGCTAATGAAGAGGATGGAATGGTGAGGAGGAGAGATGGTGGAGGAAGTAGCTTTCGGCATGGTAGTAGCTCTTCAACACTCCGTCTCATCCCCACGCGATACATCTTACCTACCGATTCTATACCAATCATGTCCATATCTGGAACGTCAGGAGGACGGATATTCCTTGGGGGATATGATGGAAATTTGTATGAAATGATGTATGACGGTCAATCATCACAACCACCAACACCACTACAGGGTAGAAAATATCAGTATGGTAGTAATGCACTCGAGGTGGCAATTGATGATTACTTTGATGGACGGGGAGTGTTCACCCTTAGTGATGGTGGGAAGAAGAAAGATAATTCCTTGTTGTCATTATCGGGAGCGCTGTCGGGGGGTAAACGAGTGTTGTCAGCATTGACCTTTGGCTCTCTCGACAATGAGGATTATGGCGCTGTACGCTCGCAAAAATGTCGGAAAGTCAACCATTCATCGTCGGCATCCTCATTCGTGTCATCGGTAGTGCCAGGAGCCATCATACGTGTCGCATCTGGAATTTTTGGTTCGAGCATGCATGCGGTTGCGAAGGAGGCAGGACCGATTGTCAACATGGTTGTGGACGAAGAACGATACTGCTTGTACACGTTGGGTGCAAAAGGTATCATTTGCTCGTATGATATCTCGCCCTTATCTGGAGAGAGTGGCAGTACTTTTGGTGTGCATGGCAACAATGCACCCCGGCTAGCATCGGTCTTTGACTCCATCGCCTCTGCCAAAATATACTTGGATTCGGTATCACGCGGACGGATGTATCCACCATCGACATCTCAAAGTGTAGCAATGGGCACAATCACTTTTCCGGGTGGAGAAGCGTCTGCACAGGCGGGTGTGGGTGGGATGGAGGGTGCTCGAGAAATATTGAAGCGGCACGAGTGGGAGGGACGAGTAATGAAAGCCACCGCAGCTTCCCACGGCAGTACTGGTGGAGCTGGAATGAGAGGTGTTCGGGATCAGCTGAATGCGTCCAATACGGCGGGGATACTCCATCCAGTGTCGATCCATCTAGTACCTACGACGGAATCCAAGTCTCTAACATTGGTGGCCATCACGGGCGGTGGGCTGCGATATTATCTATCCTCCCTGTCGTCGTCGTACATCACTTCAGCGCAGACTGGGCGGGGTGGTTTCGATTATGGAACACGCGGTGTCACGACGGGTTCCAAGTACATGGACCCACGGTTGGCAAGAATGAGACCGGCTGCAAAAATGACCTTCTGCCACATTAGGGCACCTCCTCCGTACACGTCTACTGACGGAAATGATGGGTTTCGTTTTGAGTTGGCACCATCGGCTGTGAATCTGTTCTCTGGTGGTGCTGGTATCGGTGGTCTACCCCCTGGAATTCATAGCGTTGCTGGAAATGCTGCCGGGGACGTGGTTAAGGGGAGCTATGGCAATGGTGTATTTGTTCTTGCGTTGGACGTGGAGAAGAAGAAATCAAGCAGGAAACCAACAGTATTGGGAGATGTCATTGTTGTTGCCATGCCTGATTTTGCAGCCAGAGCCTCCACCCCGACGAACTCCAGCTCGGTTTCTGGTAGTCAAACGACTGTGGGAAATTCATCCCCTTCAGTTTCATTGACTGTTACTCAAGCCATACCCGGTGGGATCAGTGAAGCCATTCTTCTACCCATGGCCGGACTTGGAGGAACCTCCACCCCCGCCCTTCCTGGTGGACGAACGTTCGACATATCCACCAAGGCAGGAAATACTAAGTCATCGGTAGTGAGCCTGTTCATGAACTCGGAAACGCCTTCAGACGGCGAACTTCAGGTTGGATTGATGCCCTCCTTCTTCCCACCAAAGAAGGTGATCAAGAGTTCATCTTCTTCATCCTCTGCAATTACTGTCTCGATTGACGGACGACGCGGTATGATATCTTCTGCTTTAGCTGCCCTTGCGCAATATCTTCGTAGTGGACAGGGAGTATGCAATCTAGTTGGAACAGTTTCGCAAGGGACTGCTGGATTGGGTCCTTCCTTGACATATCGAGTTTCGCGAAGGCATGGATGCAACCCGGTTGGATATAGTAATTCTGCCGGAGAAATTTTGTCCTTGTCATCCAGGGCCACTCGGGCTGACACCGCAGCTTCTACCAAGTCGGCACGATTGCCGTCATGGCTACTGCATCCATCTCCCGCACCATTGAATTCTCTAGCATCGCAACATCTCATGAACTACTCCGCCGGCACAACATCACCCCAAAGTGTACTGATCCTGAACTCAGGAGGGTTACACTTCTTTTCTAACTGTACCTTACTGAGCAACCTTGCCAATGCATTACTCCGTGCATCAAACATCAAAATGGATGGGATGGTGAAAAACTTTTTCGCAAGTTATGGTTATGCTGATGGATGCGCAATTTGCTTTGCATTGGCTACGAGCAGTTCGAGTAGTGAGGTCTTGAGGAATAAGGCAGAGACTGCTGCGCTGAATTATGCTCATCGACCATTGATGAAGCTTACTGGGCCGTCTGCTGGAGATGGGATGGATCCTATCACATCGTACACATTCCAACCGTCTTCTTTGTACGAGGGATTAGTTAAGTTTTCTTCGAGATTACTGCGGCCATTTTGGTATAAGCCCGCTGTGGTCGTGACAGAGGGACGTCCCATTCTTAGCAAATCAATGTTTGCCAACTACTATGCTTCCCTCCCCGCAAAGGTGGAGCTGTTGCTGGATGAAGCGACGCTTGAGACGATAAGCCGTCCGTTGGTTCTTCTCCAGAATTTGATGAGAAAGACTTTTCTGCCTGCGGTGCAATCGATTCCGGGAGGTTCGACCAATGATAACGCTGATGATGCCATTGATGTGGATGAGAGGGGAAGCAATCAGAATTTTACAGATGGTGGCCTCATCACTCGTGCGATGCAGAATCAATCTCGAGCTGCCGCCGCAGCACAGAGGGCGAACTCGTCGCAGTACGCCACTCCCGAGGAACTTCGAACGACCGCGCGTCTTACCGAGGAACGTAACATGCACTCTCTCTACAGACTTTTGAGTCGCTGCGTTCACTTGCTAAATTTGCTCTCATGCCTTCGACGCGCCCATGAAACCCCCGCTCTACCCGAGGTACAGTGGGGTCTGCTGCACGGATTGACATTTTATCAATTGGTTACAAGCCAAGAGGGCCATCAACGCATTGAAACATTGTTGAATTACCTCGTCAGTCAGGGAGACAAGTCTTCACTAAATGGACTGTCGCCAGATGGAGACTTGCTTGCTGAGACATTGTCACGTCATTGTTATCTCTTCTTTTCGTCGGCATCAAGGCTTACGTATCTTGGATTTAGATCCGCCAATGATGCCCTCTCCCGTCCATCCACCTCCCCCCAACGTGTTGCTTTGTCGAATCAGGCAGCGGCTTACCTCCGTGCTGCCTCTCGGCATTGGTACACACCGGCATTGGTTGCTGGTCGATTCGTTTCGAAAAATGAAGATCAAAGCTGGGACGAAGTAGCAACGAATGCGAAGGAGGCAGGGAGCCCACTTGCACTTGCTGCCGACATCTTGATGCAGTTGGGCAACGTCCATGGATTGGTAGATGTGTGTTTGATATGCGCTGCGAACTTTGGCGGGTCGAAGGTTCCGCGTGACGAACGGAAAGAACTTGGTGAAGATGTAGTCCAGACGATGCTCGGTTGGGAAAGGGGGTTGTATCACAGACCTCGTGCAGAAGCTGGGAATGATACAGATGTTAGGTCTGCTGGCACTCAAGCTATTGTGTCAGGTATTGACGTTACTGCGGCTGATGCACTGCAGGTTTGTCACAGCATTATATTCCACTACGTATCTAAACTTGTGGGTGAAGCGGGTGAATCAAATCAACGATTGGCGAACGAATTGGTAGGGGCTTGTGCTGCATCCTCCGACCTCAAGTTTGTCCACTCGCTGTACGAACACCTACTGGCAACTAATAATGCCGAGGCGGCGCTGAGAATCGATAACCCCTCCATTGAGAATTGGCTCCTGAATGAAAAGAAAGAAGTCAATTTAGTGTGGAAATATTACACCCTCCACGGACGAAACGTGCTGGCTGGAGATATCATGTGGAAGCAAGCCTTGAATTCGGAGGACAAGGTTCCGTTAGATCAAAGAATTGAGTGTCTAACCAGGGCTGCAAATTCTTATTCATCGGCAGTGGGTACCGGCGGAGGTCTCTCTGGTCGTAGAATGGGTCGGGCGTTACAAGAGGAGCAAGTGACGGTTGAGATGTTGCAGTCTCGGAATGCCCAAATTCGGGAACAACTTGAGGTTGCCACCATTCAAAAACTGATACTGACCACTATTATCCAATCACAGGATGTAAATTTGGATGCTGCGAAAATGGATGCACTGTCCTTTACCCTGATGAATGTCTCTGAGCTATACAACGAATTTGCATGTCCGCTCAATCTCTTCAACGTTTGCCTTCTCATTTTGGAGACTTGCCGGCACAATGATTACGATAGCATCCGTACGCTTTGGAAGAGCATTATTTGTGAAGAGATACTACCGTGTCAGACGAATTCTGAGGCAGTGGTTGACTTCTTGTCGAGGCTTAAGCATGGGAGCATGCTTGAAGAGGAAACAATTTTCTATGGTGTTGAGTCGTCAAATAATGTGCAACAGTTTGAGAATGGAGAATGGATTACTCGCCTTCGGAACCGAGTCACTGCATTGGGGAAAGAGCTGCATGGAAAAGGTGCTGATTACACATTTCCATTAGATCTGATCGTGATGGAACTTGAAGGTAGGATGAAGGGCAGTGTGTGCATTTAGGACTATTTGGAATCTCGCTCACTTCCTCTCTCTTCACCTTTGCATGATTATTTTGCGCGTAGGCCTTCGTCAAACTTACGACCGAGCTCGTGGCGAGGATAACATCTCTTTGCCATGGCCAGCTCAGACTGTGTTAGAGGTTGGGGTTCCGTTTTATTTGTTGCTTGCGTCCTATGATATTCAATTGCTTGAAAGCAGCTCTGTTGGAGGCATTGACGCTACAATGCGGTAGGTTATGATCGTCTCAGTAATGCTTTATTGGTACTCCTTGCCTTCAGACATCTCCCTCTCACTGTGTTGCCAACCTATTCTAAAACACAGTCTGAAGTGGCTTGTCAGCATAAGTGAGTTGCTCGAGTTGTGGGTCAACGCAGCACTGGCATCCTATGATAACCCGTCGTTGGTAGGAACGAGCGACATCAGACAGAGTGAAAGTGCATCAGCCGAGGTTAGTTATTCTTCTGCCAAATTTATCTCCTTCCATTTACCATATTCACCGCTGTTTCACTCCCTGTACGTTTTATGATCATGACTATCAGTTGTCTCGAGCGATCAACACTGGTCTGCTTGGGCGGATTCACCACTACAAGTCAACTCTCCAAACTTTTGTTCGAGACAATATAATATCATCTGTGGAGGAACGATTCTCAAAGGTTGAGGACACTATCCGGAATGAATTTTGCTAATCTTGTTATTTACAACTTTATCTGAAAATCTCTATCGCAGCGCAATTAATACAACTAAAAGTACAATTCCATTCAAATAACGACAAATTGACACACGTATACATGAGACAAATTGGACATGAACGCATCATAATAATTCCATCTATCGACTCCCATAACATTGACACGGAACCAACATGCCAACCTTGAATTTTCTCCATTCCTTCTGTGCGCGCTTTGAGTGAAACCGAAGGTCGTCGGTGCAATCTACGGCGCCACCCGACTTTCTAAGTATTGCTGTCATGCCGCCGGGATGACTTTGAATGTAGGGAGTAGCATCATAAATTGTATTTCCAACCAGAATCCAAGCCGAGGTGGGTGTGTTGTGTCTCCGAAGCTGACACATGGTGTAAGTTCTTATTCGCGCATTGTCGTGGTAAGAGTCCGAATTGGGACATATTATTGACAGAGCATCCGTAAACCAACTTCTACCTGGCTCTGAATATTGAAGGTGCAACGCATTACGTGTCTTTTGACAATAGACACATGAATCGACAGAGTCGCATGTATCACTGCAATAATGACAAGCCACGCATTCTTCGAGCTCATCGCATGGAGAGGCGATGAGGACAGAGGGCGACATTTCCTGCGGAAGAAGAATTGAAATCCCAAACCGCAAACCGTAACACGCAACCCGTCGTCCGATTTATAACAATGAGACTGAGAGCTTGCCTGATGAATTTCTCTCCAGAGATCAGTAGGAGGACTGGATTGCAATTGTCATTGCGAGGAAGAGACTCAAAGAGTAAATAATGCAATCGTATTCTTGCGGCTCAGCAGCAGCGGCATTGTATTTTTTCCTCGTATGGTATCTGTATCTACCTCGATGTCCATGGCCATGCATGGGTGATGACCTGTGATGACACGTGTATCTAGGAGCTTCTGGGAGCGCCATGGCGGCCAACAAAAAACAAAGTGAAGGTTGTTGAAGCCGAAGCCTGCGCCTGCATGCGTGTTCGCGTTGGACGCGTGTCAAAATGAGAAGGGCACGCGCCCCAACTTCCACTCCCCTCGCTTGGAAAAATATGAGGAGGAGGAGATGAATGGATTTGAGCCTTTCCACGTGGCAAAGATTTGGAAGCAGAATTGGCGGGAGACATGAAGAAGAACAAGGTCTCGAGCATTCGAGAGTTGTACGTAGGACGTAAATTCCACGTGCGTTAGGTATATAGAAGATTGTACGTACCAGAATAGGTACATACTCCCTCTGTCCCGAAGAAAATCGTGAAAAATTTTCAAATCTTCGGATTAAGGGCTACACTAACTTAATTTTGACGTTTGAGAGCTTGTTGGAAAGCTCTGAAAAAGACGCTTCTGCCCATATACAGTTTTCCTATTATCAAACTATCAGATCACATTCAATTTTTGACTTAACCCTAATCTGTGCCAATGTACCAGCCTCGTATGTAGATTCGAGAAAGAAAAATAATGGCGCGAACTCGGAGTTGACGCAGAATTGAACTCCAGAGAAGTTAAAAACAAGGTGAAGCGAACCAGCACAAACAACAAACACACCCATCACCATCACCATCACCTCCTTCTGACATGAACCAATGACGAATTCATTATCCCTCCGATCGGCCAATGAGAACCACCATGTCAGCAAAGGAAGGAAAGCAAGCGGTGAAGCGCGCACTAATCGTAGGTGTGCTACGCCAATACATTGCACCTTGTGGGACGCGTTTGAGGCAGCATGCAATGAAATGAAGTCTGCATCAAAGTTTGGACTACTGCCCAAATGGTAATGAATGAAATACTTCTTGCAAATGGTAACAACAACTACAAGCTGCCACATGCGGGGAAAGATAAGATCATCCGTGAACTCGGTAAGCAGATCCCAATGCGATTGCCCTGCACTGCTCTATCATCAAAATCCCCGTTGAATGGAGCAGCCATCAAGTCTGCTATGATGGCTGATGGTGAGTACGCTGCCCAATTTTTGGATATATATTTCACCGCGATATTGTTGAATTGTGAATTGCTGATTGTTGAATTATTCCCTGATGATTGTTGAATTATTCCCTGATTATTGTTTTCAGAAGTCATCATCCCTCGGAACCGTAGGCATTTGCGTACAGACAATGATATTTCTCCTACCGACGTTAACTATCATTCTGACAAAGATGACGATATGGAATTAGACAGCGTCGTTGCAGATCTTATGGACCACGATGGTTTTATCGACGACGGGGCCGAAGGTGATAGAGTAGTTGAAGAAGCGGGCGATGACGGCGATGTTGCAGATCTTACTGATGCATTCGATATGGCTGATTTCTTTGAGGGCTTCGAGGCTAATATTGAATGGGGTGGGTATGAATACGACCATGTTGTAGACGAGGATGGCGTCGAGGGCGATGTCGATGTCGAGGACAATGAGGGTGATGATGATGTTATGGAATATTAATATTATTTGATGATTGTCAATGAGGGCTGATGAGAGGTGTGTGCGTGTGTTTTTAACTTGGGCAGGAGGAAGGTTTGGCGGGAAGGATTGGGAAGGGCTGAGCGTCGTCTTTCTCAATTTTCTTTCCTCTTTCTCGATCCATCATTTCCTACAGGAGGAATCAATACATATCAAATTCACGATTTTCTAATGGACAGTCTGGCCTGCGCTTTTCACGATTTTCTTCGGGACAGAGGGAGTACTACTCTCGAATAGTCTCGAACTCTCGAACTTGTGGCTGGTCTGGTCTCGGACTCTCGCGAGACCAGTTTTCACCCTTCGAGACCAAGCCCTACAATCCACAATCACCATCTCCCACCACCTCCACTGCCGACGACGCTCAAATTGTAATAACGATCACTGCTCCTCTCTCCTTCTACCTCCTATCAGAGAGAAGGAAAAAATGATGCAATCATCATTCGTTGCCTTTCGCCATTTTTCGTGCCCATGTTCCATGCAGCAATACCCTCGACCGGAGCTGAAGTTTCGTCGACAAGAAATTGGCGGTAGTTTATCACCGTTACCGATATCATTTCGCGAATCGTCGACTGCCGTCACTCATGCCGCAATCGGGTCGAGTGGCGAGTATATTCCCATAGAGATTGAAAAGAATTCACAACATAACTCTAGCGAACAGAACGATGATCCGTCAATGTTTTTGGAACTCATGACCCCTATTGCATCTGCCAAGCCGGATCAAATGAGTGCATCCTCGTTGGCATACCTGGGAGATGTCTTATTCGAACTATTCGTTAGATCACGTTACGTATGGCCAAGTCGACGGATGTCTGATTTGCAGAACAAGGTTGTTTCTGTTGTCCGTGGTAAGAACTTATCATGTCAATACGTCGTAAAGCATGCATCGTACATCCAGTGATCCTCATTTGCTATTGTATATTAACTTAACTTTCAACGTTCTTGCAATATTTTTCAGCCGAGGCTCAATCATTAATGTTACAGAAGTAAGTATCACACAATAAATGGTGCCAACTTCTATTTCGTTAAGCCACAATCTCATCAAAGAACAACAGATTCGTCGAAATGTTCCCTCTCACTCCGACTGAGCATAGCGTGTTGGCAAGAGGTCGGAATGCTAATCTAACAGCAAGTAAAAAAAGCAAAGGCGCAAATGCTACAGCCTATCAGGATTCGTCTGCGTTTGAGGCCCTTCTAGGTTATACTTACATATGCGACAAACATCGATTCAGTGAAATGATAAGTTGGATGAAGAGGGAATTGGATGAGCTCGATGCTAAATGAATGACAACTCAAATGAGTTGACTTTGCTTCACTGGGTGTTTTGCATTCCAGTACAACCAAGCATTCGGAGAGGGTCGAATATTGATGCCTTTTGGTAGACACTCCTTAATAAACGCTGTACTGAGTTACCATTCCAACTCGTATCCATTGGAGGCTGCATCCTCGGCGATACCAAAATCATGCACACAAACATACTCATTCATTCCATTTGTAACCAACAACTCACGCCCGAGACAAGCAAGACTAGACACAGAACTAAATCCTTCCATTCGAAATAGTTCCTTGCCCGAGGATGCACTCCACACACAAACGGATCCATCTTGGCCACTCGTAATAAACTTTGACGCATCGTGGCGACTCTGTTGTGCTATGCATGTTACAGGACCATCATGTGAAGGGGAGAATATATGTGCTCTTCGCTTCATCCGCTGTGATGAAAGTCGTGGCCAGTGTTCCATTCGAATACTTGATGACGTTTTCTGTGATAAGATTTCCCTGTTTCAGTGGGGCGGGTAGAACGAGCACATGCAACAAATTAGAACTGAAAGTCATGTGCAGCAGGTAGCCATGACATGGTAACACAATTACTCGCCATTGCTTCACTGAGCCGTCTTCTCCTCCTGTTAGTAAAATGAAGCTGGACGGTCTTGGATTTAGCCCTTTGCTGCCATCTTGACTTTCATCCGTGGCACGTAATCTAGCTGAAGATACAATTGTTCCATCTCCACCACACTTGATTGCAGTGACTGATTCTCCTTTTCCACTGTCCATACCATGCGCTCGAAAGCAAAGATTTGGCGAAGGGCATTCAGATGAAACGATTGCAGTTGCAAGTAGGTCCATCACCCTGAATCCCACAACATAGCCGTTCGATGTACCCAAGAATATGACATCGTTGCCAACCTGGCTATTGTCCCTAAAGTCATCGTCCCACGAAGATGGATTGAATACATCTGCGCATGTGAGTGCGCCGCCAGCCAATGCATCTGTGCACTGACACGAAGTGATCAACTCGCCGTTCCCATCTAGATTCCAAAGAGCAAATGTTCCATCTCGACTAGCAGAAAATAAAATATTCTGCACATCCGCATCATTTCCATTTGGATGAAGAATCATTGACTGCAAAGAAATAATTTCGTTGTGATGGACTCCACTGAGAATTGATGATTGCATTTCAGTTGTGCTGTCGCCGCTAGAGTATCGTAAGTTCGTCATCGAAATTTCTCCTGAGCTACCCGGTGCTGCACAAATAATTCCATCACAGTCTTTGTCTTCGAACGAATCAATGAAAACTAGCTTGTTTATTGCTTCTCCTTGCTCAGATGCAAGAAATTGGTATTTGATTTGAAACGACGATTGATTCTGTGAAACTTTTCCATCGCTTCCTGCCATGTGCTGTTGGTCATCATTCAGTCTATCCTTCAATTGATCAGCACTCATCCATTCTTTTTCCACACGTGCAACCATTCCGGTTGTATTATTATTTTTCCCTGCATCTTGATCTGCAATAAGTTTCGGCACCGCAACGAAATTCGTCAAATACTGATTTCCTAATTGGATGATGAAAACTGATCCATCAGTCCTGCCGACGGCAACTGCATAGTCCTCGGGTGATAAACTATCTTGGAGCAATGAATCTATGCAGTCGGATAAAGTAGGTGCTGCCACAACAGACACATGAATTGGTCTGTCCTCCATATTCATTTCTGTGCCTGAAGATTTATCCAACGCAAATCCTCTCACACTCCAATTGCCACGACGCCAATTCCTTGCCAACTTGGCATCATAGGCGGCTTCGGCACCCTTCACCTCGCTCATCCTTGATAGTAGACTTGACATGTTTCTGTCTGAGGAGGAGCTCCCTCCGAAATTGTCATTGGTATCACTAAAGTCATTGAAGAAGAAGGTATCACCGTCATTGCTGCCATTGTCGTTTGATGATGATCCTATCCTACTAACCATGCATCTCTGCGGACGAAGGATGGTGAATGCACTTGAGCCTCCATTAAGAGCGGATGCAATGAGTGCGAGGGCACCATAGGTGCTGCGATATTCTCGAGTTCGTGGCATTGCGTCGTAGGGTATTGTGTCCCCAAGTCATTCCATGATGTGGTGCATACGGTTACTGTTCACCGCTGTTGCTATTGCTGTTGCTGTTATGTTGCTGTTGTGCTTCTCTTTCTCTTGTTTGATTGCGCCACTTCCCCTTCCCGCCAAAACTTGGCTTCCACGGGGATGCGAAATCTAAAATCTAAGTCTCAATCTCAGACCAAACTTTTGGCGGAAGCAATTCCACTGCTACGATGGTTCGATCAGCAAGATAATTGAGATGCGATGTGGCCAGAGTATTAAGCTTTGGTGTTACTACCTATCTGAAACCAACTTACAGCTCGCGGTCACAGTTTTGAAGCAATTGATGCTGTTTCAATCACATGTATTCCTGCTGTGATTGATGCAACTGGTCTCCCAAGAAAGGCAATTTCGTAGATTGATCGAAAAAGGGGAAAGGAGTTTAGCATATTTCTGCTTTCCAACAACGCGTAAACTTCTTTCGCGGCCAGCGTTCCTTGTAATTTCTGACCATTTAGCAATTTGACTTCAATATCATTCCATAGACAATCTGTTTTCGAACATCCCAATTGTAACTTTGCAAACTCTTCACCGCATCGTCTATTGCGTCCTCCGTAGCATGTTGTAATTAGATCTGCGATACCACAACTCTCTAATATGGTACTTTGTTGAACTCCTTGGAAGAAGGTCGAACAAAATCTTGCCATCTCTGTTGAAGCAATATGATCGCGGGCAATATGAGAATGAAATTGATTGGATATTTAGACAAATATGGCAAGGAATCGACTCACCCAACAACCCTACCCTCAGAAGTGCAGCTTTCGTGTTACCACCCAAGCCCAACCCATCGACAAATCCAGCTCCAAGTGCCACAATATTCTTCAATGCCCCGAACGCCTCTGCTCCAGCGACATCTCCTATTCTCGATACACGAAAGGTCGGTGGTTCATCAAAGATCAGACGAGTCTTCTCATTCATTCGATCGCCGTTGAAATTACATGCTAGCGTCGACTCGCACATGTCTTGTCGAGCCACCTCATCGGCAATATTCGCGCCCATGAGAACACCACATCGAAATCCCCCTCCCATTGCTCTTTCTATTGACTTTGATATTAATACTGGTAGTTTCGTCTCTTTGTCAAAATCCAAGCCCTTGATTAGACTTACGCCTCTGCATCGTGTTGGATGAACATTTTCCCGAATGGTAGGTAACAATCTCGGCAGAAATTGATGTGGTAATACAAACACCAGCAAGGTTGCATTTGTACATGCCTCCTTCAAATCGGGAATAGCGTAGACATTGGAGGGTAATTTCACACCTGGGAGATATTTGACATTTTCATGATGAGTATTGATCACGTCACTGAGATTTGCCGTCACATTGTTTGGTGACCCTGGTACAGTAACTTGTTCTTCAAATACCCACATGTTCACTCTGTCATTGCAAAATGGCAGGCGGGCGGCATTTCTACCTATTACTGTGGCAATGGCAGAGCCCCAATTTCCACTGCCGATGATGCATATTTTTTCTTCTTCCGTTGTCATTGTTGTGTCGATCGGGACGTTGTCGTTGATATTGATGTCGATGTCGATTTCGCCCCCGCGAAGATGATGGATTATATTCGGTGATGGGATCTGATGCTGTTGTAGAGAAAAGGCGCGTCTAATATCAAGTCTACCACCGACAATGGAGCACATAGCAGTGCTCGATAATGAGATTATTGCGGTGACTAGGATGACAACGAGCTGGTGTGAACAACGGTGCACCACCATAGACGGACGGACTGAGCCGGGATGGAAAAATAAGTATCCAAGCGATGTCGAATGAGGAGGCGATCTGAATCCTTTCTGCCTCTCTGAGAATGCGGGTTACTATGTTGTTCTCAAGTATTGCATGGTGTCAGCGTGGAGTGGCTATTCTTAAACTCGTGAAGATGAAGATGATGTTGTACTATCTCAAGGTCAAGCTATCTCAAGTTCAAGTACGAAGGCCATCATGGTCACATGTTTGTTGTTTGGTAGGAGTAGGAGTTAGGAGTAGATAGCTCCTGTAGGCTGTTGTACGTTGTACTCCTACCTAGGTAATTTTGGCGGGAGAGCCGCCAGTCTATTTTTTGGCGGGAAAGAGTGGCAACCCCCTATTTTTGGCGGGAACTCGGATACCCCTGACCACGCACCACTACGCACGATTCTCCTCATGCTTTGATGGAGGCAATAATATTATCATCAATAAGGAATTGCATTTGGCATTTCGTAAACTCATCTGATACAGACAACGCTGTTCAACAAATAACCTAGGAGTAATTCAATCTGATCACTGCATCTACCTAATGTTCACGAACCATGAGGCGTGGCCTCCAACAAGGCCTGACACTTCGGCCTCTCACAACGAACTAAAACGCACATGACTGTACCTCTAACTGAGATTTGTTGCCTATCATCTCTGTTCCTGTACCATGTTCACTTGATACGCTCTCATCCGTGCCTAAAAGCCCACAAAAAATGCAGTCACCTAGTTGAGAGTTGTATGAAGAAGATCCGTCATCATTTTGATTCCAATAAGATGGGGTGTGATCGACTTTGATTTGGACCTCTCTTCCATTCAGATCTGGTCCTGGATTACCGGCTCGAGTGGTACTGGTGTCATTCCTAGCTGAAACTTGGATACTGTTATTTTCGTCGTCAGCTTGTGTAGGATTTGACAGTAGTGACATAAGGTCTGAAGCGGCTCCACGGATATTTTCGAGCGAAATCTCTGACATGGCATCCCGGATAGAGTCGTATACTGAACGAAGCGAGATTTCATCTGAACTGTTCTGGAAAGGCCCGCTCTCCTGGCCTATCCCAGAGCACTTGGACAATCTTGATGATGATTCACCGCACTACAATTCGAATAGATTCGCACATGAACATGGAACATTGAGAGAGCACTGATTGACCGCAATGAAATAAGTTATGTACGTGAACGATACTTACATTGGAACGACTAGATTGCTCATCGGACACAGCTGATTTTGAATCCATCTGAAAACAAAAATCCGTCAAAATGCTTGAGATACTCTGTGTGAACCATCGCAATCATGAACAACGGCAACTTACGTTGGGAATCTCACCCTTGGAATGGTTACTCTTATACATTTTCATGGAAATAAGCAAAAGTCCGATACCGAATACGACAGTCAGCAAATACCAACGATTGCTTGTGCTAGGGTTGACTTTGGCAGACTCGAGTGAACTCTCAACAACTTCGACTTTATTGCTTTCATTTGACGAGACAGCAGAAACAGACCTGGTAGAGCGAAGCCCGGTATCGTCGGCGTTTCGGAGTGAATGAATGAAGTCCTCCCCATTTTCTCCGGCAAATGAATTCCAAGCCACAACGTCCAGCATCTCTACAGTCGGCAACGAATTGTCCGAAAAGTAAAATAGGCCAGTGAATACAAATCCAAACTCCTTGGAAGGATCACTGCCAAGTGTGTCTTGGACTTGAATGAGTTCAACGGGGACTGGCGAAACGACGATATAGCTTGATGATCCCTCAATGGATAGGGGAATTTCCTCCATCTCTTTCAATAAGTGGTTCAAAATGAACAAGGTAAGTTCATTGATATCAACTGACTCTGTTTGAGGATCCGTAAAAAGAGAAAGTGCTAGTGGTGATACGCCAACTGGATACCATAGAAAAGGTGCGACGTATTGCTCCTCTTGAGGGACAGTGCCAACTTTGTCGAGCGTGGGATTAGTCGTTGGATTTGCTGCAGTGGGCAACGGTGTTGGATTTGCCGTCAGTAGATTCGTAACAGGCATTTTTGAAGGCTTATTGCTTGGACTAGCTGTAACTTGCGCCAACGTTGGCTGTTTCGTGAGGTGAGACGAGGATGGCACATACGAGGGATTTGCAGTTGGCTGCCTTGTAGCTGGCATATCAGATGGACGGGTGGTTGGCCTGCTACTATCGGTCACTTTTATGACCGCGCGTTGAATCGTGGGCTTCGCGGATGGAACCGACGTCGGGGTGGGCTGTTTCGTAGATGGCACCGTATGAGAAGGTTGGCTAGTCGGATTACCTGGCACTGGCGACATCGGCGTAGGCTGGATCGTTGAGTTAAAAGTTGTTGGCTTGATCGACATTGGATGAACGGTCAAAAATGATGGTTTCGTGTTAGAAGTTGCGATTGAAAGCGTAGAGATCGACTGCTTTGCGGTCGGACGGTTGGTAAAACTGGTGGGCAGCCCTGCTGGAGTAGAATCGGTGGCAGAATCGGTGGCGAGCGTCAGCTGATTTGAAGGTGACATTGTCGGCGCATTTATATCCTTGTTGCACCATATGCGCTCTTGATTTCCTGGTAGATCACTCGCCGCCAGATTGATCTCTTCGACCGATCCGCCTGTTCCAAAGTGCACATCGCCATTCGAGTAGAAGCAGCCCTTGGTTTGGTAATCACCGACAAGAAAGTTCCCGCCCGCAAACATACTCGAAAACATCGCTTGACATTGCTCCTGGGTACTGCAAACGACGACATCTACTGGTGGCATTCCCTGCGATTCGGCATATCCTCCATGGAGACAGATAGATTGGATCAAGGGTAACCATATCCATGTGTTAATGAAGGCCATGGACCCCTGTAGCGACCACAACATGGTCTTCGATTGACGACGGGTGTTTCGAAAGGTGAAGATGATGATGTGATACTCGTCCGTGCTAGTGCCGATTGGGTGGACGGCTTGGGCTTGAGTCGCGACCTATCCGACCGACCCATCAGCGATATCGATTCAAAAAATGAGGGAGGTGAATTCACCGGTCATGTGCCACTGTCTCGGGAGAATCACAGAAAGAAACACAAATTTAATGTTTCTCTCGCCCTTTCGGAATTTGTTGCTTTATGTCACTATCACAGCGCTCCCAGCCCTATGATAGCGAGTGATCATGACGATCGCATAAGTAGAATGCAATGGTTTCAATGCAACGTCTGCTTGACGATGTTGATGCCATAGCTCTCTAAAACTCTATTTATTGCTTCCTTCATGGGGGGGGAGAACGCCAAAACTTGTTCCGGGCGAGGAGAGGTGGAAATTGATTGTAAATTATGTCCGGCGAGTGCATCCAACATCATCACATCTCGAAGCTTTGAATTCCTTCTTGGCTTGTCGCTCCTTAAGCCAAACCATCGACGAGCCCGCTTCAAGTGCCACAATATTCTATGAGCCGCACATGTCATGATTTGCATAGTGTACCATCTCCTCGAGTGGAAAAAATAGGTGGTTGCCATTGCATATGGCCATGTTCTATTATCCGCTGGTGTTGACAGGCATTGGTTCAGGTAGGCATTAGGTAGTGCCGTCGTGCCTCTCCATCGACATCTACGCTATTGCACCCTCTAGAACTTCATCACATAAAAATCTCACTCCCATTGCTCCTTGTAATAGTCTCGATGCACTGGTACACCTGAGTTTCTGTCTCTTCATCAAAAATCCACCCCTATTTGCATCTGCCTACACCGGCAATGCACTGTGTGCACATCATCGCCGGGACGTGTGGGAGGCATTCCACCAATAACAGTGCCCCAATTTCCCCACTGCCGAAAGCGAATATTATTGACTCGTCTTTTGCACCAATGAGGGTAATGCATAATGGATGATCGGGGTGCTTCGGACGTGTGGTCGTTGCTGCTGCCTGCTGCTGTTGTTGATGTTGAGATGCTGTAATAATAATCTACAAAACCTATCTACAGCCAGAATTTTATTCCGGCACTGCATTGGGTAGTAAGGTTAGTGGAGACCAGGACGACAACATAACGGGCGTGCAGATGCCATCATGAGAATGGGGTCAGTGGTTGCCTGCCTACCTTACTACGATTTCTCTCCGCCTCGCTCGGCCATGCATGATGCAGCGTGCTCTCGTCGGTGGCGGGCGGACGGCGGACGGACAATGGAATGGCGAAAATAGCGGGAAGTCAACTTTGGCGATAAATGGCGGGAAGTCAACTTTGGCGATAAATGGCGAAGATATTTACTTAGGCGAAAATATGGCGGGAAGAAGAACACGTGCTCGCTTTATTTCGGAATTCGGCATGTGACAAATTCTTGGCGTCGACAATGGCAATGGTGCCATTCCGCTAGCCTACCCCCAATTACAATAATATCTTCAGTAGTATGATGCTCTTTCGAAAAAATATCTTCGTCACTGTCTTGGCAATTGTTGCTGTTGCACTGCCATCCCGGGCTTTCGTCGCCAAACCTACATCATCATCTCCCTGCATACGCCGGTCACAACCATTCTACAATTACAATGACGCCAGCAGTGGCGGCAGCGGTGGAGGTGGCATTGAAGAAATTGAATTCCGAATCTATCCCGATGGTCGTGTTACCGAAATCGTCCGGGGTGTGAAGGGGAAGAATTGTCAATCTGTTACGGAGGCGATTAATAAACAGTTGGGCAATGTAGTGGCATCGTCACCAACGGAGGAAATGTTTGAGGAGGAGGTTATGGTGAAGTCGACGCTAGAACAGAGAGATGGTGGTGGTGGTGGTGGATGGGATGGGGCGTCTAGTTGGTGAAGAAAGATGACTCTCGTCGTTGATATTGAGGAGGGGGGATTTTGGGGGTATGGCACTTCGAGGGAATGTTTTGTCACGTAGGAACGATGCAGATAAAGGTTTGGGGAGTTGCATTCCAAGAACAATATTGCCTTCCAATACCCTGCCAGTGCCGTTTCGAGGTAGAAATGAACATTGCATAAAATTAGACATCTATGTTATTGTTGTTGCGGGTGGCATGTATAGTGAGACTGCACAGTTGGTGTAATCATCGTCGTAATGGCCTCTCGTCCTGCAAATCTTCTTTCACTTGTTCCGCCGTCTTCGACACTTTATCATAACCCCACTTGCAAATTGCCACAATCTTATCCTTAATCCGGTGCTTCCTATCCATTATCATCACCTTATCAAATATCAATCCACCCACAGTTGCGGCTTTTCCCAGAATTCTCAATTCCGAATTGATTGCCAATACTAATTGAATCAGACCCACAAGTCGCATACCCATAGTCCGTCCTAAATCTCCCCTAGCATTGTCTCCCATTGTCATCGATGCAAATATCGCGGCACCGACAATACCACCAATCCATGCCGGGATGATAGGCACGTTCCCTCCACAGAATGAGCCGACGCACGACATTGCTAATAGAGCATAGGTCATTTTGAAGTCAGGATCATCGCGGTAGATGGGTTCATACCTCCAAGGACTGACTCCATCCTCTACGGGAGGGAATGGTTTGCGTGGACTTTGTCGAATCATTGCTTTTAGGTGTGGGAGAGTTGGGTAATCTTTTCGTACCGAACTTGTTCGTCCGAGAGTGAGCACAAATGCGAGACCCTACACAACAGAGAATCCAAACGGGTGAGAGCTGGCTAGTGAACCCAATGAGGCAATATCGATTTTCCCACACAAATAATCTCACCAGTGCTCTGCTTAATTCTCCATAGTCATTCCGCAGAAAACCAGTAATAAACAATAGAGTTGACATCACTACTGCCATCGTTATTGGATCGTTTGTGAGTGACTGCAATATGCATTACATGCAAATGAATCGAGTTACAAACGAAGTTGAGCTGCATGTGAAACTATCATCTTGGCAAACAATGGACGATATAATTACGAACCTTGCCAATAAATCCACCAATAGCTGCACCAACAATCATACTCCCAACCCTAACTTTCATCGCCCCCCGTCTCGTGGACATGAATATTGTAACTGCATCTCTCCTTGGCGATGCTCTTCTATACAGTAGGTCATCATCATCAACGTCTTCGTCGCCATCTCTAATCCTCCGCCTACGCCCTCGGTCTCTATCAACAAACTCCTCCTCTACATCTAGAAACGGAACATCCATAGCATCCTCCTCGCCCATTTTTGATTTCTCCGTGTTTATTTCATCATCATTCATTTGAACATCCGTTATTTGTCTCTCCGTGGCAGCAGTGTCTGCGGTAGGAAACATGTAGTGGATTGGTACTCTATCGGTTTGTGCTGGATTGATGTCCATGTTCGATAATGATTCGTCAGTTGGTGGCGGCGGTGGGAAAGGTGGTGGTGGTGGTGGAGGCGGCGGCGGTAGGAAAGGCGAAACGGTGTTATCCCATGTATTCACTCCTCGTCGATCTTCAATTTTGACTTCATCGCTCGGTGGTGCCTTTGCTGTATCTGTCTTTGAGGTGAACCATGAGTTTCGTTTTGCAACAGTAGCAGATTCACCTCGAATGATATTTTCATCACTAGTATTGTTTGGTCGGTGGCTTCTACTAGGATTGCGATCTCTTCGATCCCTTTCATCATAGTAATCACGTCGATCACTGCCTCTACTCCTACTACTGCGTTCTCTACTATCCCACTGCGATGATCTGTCATCATCGACATCTCTCATCCTAGTATCGTAGCGATTGTCACGTCTATCTCGTCCCCCTTGTTGCTGAGATGGCCTTGGTCCCCCACCACCCCCTGCGGCTGCTCTGCGATCGGGTCGTGATGGTGGCCCACGTGGATCATCGCCCCTAGGTTGTGGTCTAGATCTGTATCGATCTCTCTCGTCTCGGTCATCATACACTTTGTGGGGTGGTGACGATCGCCGAGGTCCAGGTTTATCATCGCGGTCAGCGTCGCCATCGCGTCGTTGTCGTCGTTGTTGAAATTGTGCATCATCGTCGTCCTCCATGCCTCCCCCACCGCCACCACGAGCGCATGTTATTACTCTCTTTCTTATTGAAGAAGAAGAAGAAGAAGAAGAAGAAGATGATGATGATAGTATTGACGAGGATGATGATGCACCACTTATCGACGCTGGCAAATAATCGCTCGTCGTCGTCATCTGACGCACACTACTTCTTCTTCGCCATCGAGAAAATAATGGAGTTGGTCGAGATGGTGATGAGAAAATATTGCCATGACTGCTGTCGATAATGACTGCCCCGGCAACAGCTGTTATCAGAAGGGTGATTTTCATTTTACACGTTCCCGACAGTGGCGATGACCGATGACGCGGGCAGCGGCGAGTGCAGGTGTCGGTTCGAGATATTTCCCAACTCGCCTATCTTTAGCCTACAGATAGTTGTTGATCAATTGCCCCCCTGCGTCATCAACTTTGCAGGATCCTTATGGAGATCACGCTCTCTTCCCAAAGGCGATGACGACGGGCATCATTTTGATGATCACTCATCAATTTCATTTTGGGGGTTGGAGTGGATGCATGGTGGATGGAGGTGGACGGTGGATGGTGGCTTCCAAGTGGCGGCAGGGTGCGGTGGCGGCGGGCTGCAGAGTGGTCGAATCATCTTCCACGTGGCAAGGTGGGTCGCTCGCTCGCTAGGTGTTGCACGCTGAGGCTACGCACGGTCTACGTCTGCTACGGTTTGGTTGTTGTCATCGCGACTTGCGAATTGCGAGCAATGAACAATGAACATGGGATGAACAACTATTTATTACAAAGCTGCAAACCGCAACAGATTGGGGGTACAGAGGAGCTGTACGGAGGAAGCTGGCTTTCGACTCTGGTCATCTACACGCTGCTTCTTTTGGCTCAGTGCCTGTCTTCCTCTCTTCATCCGTCACCTCCAAGGCGAGCACTCGAACACCTCATACTTCATCTAGCGCTTGCGCACTTTTGCCGGACTCTGACACTTCCGTTATTGTATCATCTAGTACGTCACCGCCGCCACCATCGATGCATAAACAAGGAACGCAGTCGTCTCTGTGGTGATTACTCGTCTCGTACGTCGAATTTTGATCACCGACATCCTCTTTTCCAAAAACGTCTACAAAAAGGTTGTCGTTCGCGTCTGTTTCAGGATACCAATGATCCGCATTGCCCGACAGTTCGCTTCTTTCACTGTGTCGTGTCTTTGTGGCATCGGTGGTACTACCACCGTTATGACCACAACCAATCTGTCCTCGTCGTCTGCTGCTGTGAGATTGTCGATCGACGACAGTAGTAGGACCCTCCTCAGTCTTATGGTTGTTTGTTCCAAGATTCATATCATTGCTACCGTTGCTACTCTGAACCTTTGTTGCTAAACCTAATCTTGTGATATCATCTGTTCCGTCTCCAAACCAACAGAACAAATTCGTTTTCTTTCTTTCATTCATACCATGGCCGTGACTCCTACTATTGCCTGCATTGGACGCATGTTCATCCTTGGTTTGGTTACTGCTTAATTCGTCATCGTCGGGTGTTAACAATGACATTATGCCGGTAGCTAGTTGTTTGATCTCGATCGATCTAGCAGAAATGCTCTCACGAACAGAATCGTCTTGTGAATTCGCCGATGTTGCCTCGTTCAACTTGACCTCATTAACGTGTCTTGACAACTCGGGACATCCTGCTGGTGACTGAAATCAGAGAGAAATAGTCGAGAGTGAATGAGGAGGTCAATCATCCCACTATTTGGTCATGAAACAATGAATGACATACCTGTCGATCAGATTTTTTCCTGTCACGGCGAGTCTTCATGACATGCATGGCAATTAGCACTAGTCCAACACTGAACACAATAGTCAAGATATTCCAACGTTTGGTTGCATACAAATCATCATCGCTAGTCGACGACTTGAGCTCATTCTGCAAACTATCGACCTCCTTGCTCCCTTCACTTGAAGCGACAACAGACACAGATCTGGTTGACTTAAGCCCGGCATCACTGGCATCTTGTAAAGAACGCACGAATGCATCCCCACTTTCCCCGGCAAATGATTCTCGAGTCGAATTGTCCAACACTTCCGCACTTGGCGCCGAATCGCCCGAAAAAGACAATACACCGCTAAATACAAAGCCGAATTCATTTGCGATTATGCTACCATCATCTGCTACCTCCTGAAGATGCCGGAGTTTGTCGAGTACTGGTGAAACGAGGATATAGCTTGAAGACCCATCATTGGATGGGAACTTCTCCTCCATCTCCTTCAATAAGTGGTTTAATATGAAAAATCCAAGTTCATCAGCATCAATGGACTTTGTCTGAGGATCAGTTGTCAGACGAATCGCAAGAGGCGATATGCCAACAGACTGATCAATAGTTGCACTGTTGTTCACTTGATTGTCTGCAGTGGTGCTTGGCATTTGTGTACGGTTGGAAGTTGGCATGTGTGCAATTGGCTTTTTAGACGGCGGATTGCTTGCACTTCCCGTCACAGGCTTTGATGGAGTCATCGTAACTGGCATTGGAAAAGGTCGGATGGATAACATGTTACTCTCTCCAACTTTCATTTGCGTGAGTTGAATAGTCGGGTTGTCTGTCGTAGAGGTTATAGATGCCGAGTTACGGGTCGGCTGCTTTGTCACTGTCATCTGAGAAGGCATACTCTTTGGACTAGCCGTCACTGGATTCGAAGAAGAAGACTGCATCGTGGGGTTGGCTGTCGATGCCATCGATGTGGGATGAGAAGTCGGAAGCTCCTCTGTATTTGTTTGTTTAGTTGGCTCGCTGTCACTAGTATCCATCACTGGCTTCTCTGTCGTCGCTACCGGCTGAAACGTTGAACTGTTTGTTTGGATTGGATTATTCGTCGCATGCTTTATTGTGGGCTGTTCGCTGTCCCTGCTAGTCGTTAGGTCATTCATGACTGGCTTCTCTGTCGTCGCTACCAGCTGAAACGTTGGTCTGATTGTTTGGGTTGGCTTATTCGTCACATGCTTTAATGTGGGCTGTTCGCTGTCTCTACTAGTCGTCGAATCATCCATCATCGCTACTGTCTGAAACGTAGGTCTGATTGTTTGGGTTGGCTTATTCGTCACATGCTTCAATGTGGGCTGATTCGTAGGGTTGGTAACTGATGGTCTCGGCCACGCAGACGGTGTTAAGGTTGGTGCCTTCGATTCCATATCACACCAGATACGCTGTTGAAGCCCTGGCAAATCAGGCTTAGCCAGCTCCTCCTCGTTCACACTGCCGGTTCCAAAGTACACATTGCCATTCTTTGAAAAGCAACCCTTTGTCGGATAATCGCCGACAAGCAAGCTACCACCTGTTCCCAAACTGAANCTGTTCCCAAACTGAAAACCTGCTCCAGACATTGATCCGGTGTGGTGCATACCCGCGCATTCGTTTGGACACTAGATGGCGTAGGCGTCACGTCATTAACATCATCGAAGTCATCATCAGTACTAGGCTGTGTCGTTGGCCTGTTCGCGGAAGAAAGCATTTGATTTGGGTTTGTCGTCGAATGCTCTGGATTTGAAGTTGTATCCGCTTCCCTATCATCGCACCAGATTCTCTCTTGAATTCCAGGCAAATCTGTCAACGCTAGGTCCTCTTCGGCCGTGGTGCTGCCTGTTCCGAAGTAGATGTTGCTGTTCTTCGAGAAGCATCCTTTTGTTGGATACTCACCGACAAGAAAGGTACCCCCCGTGTTCATACTTAAGAACTTGTCCTTGCATTGTTCCTCGGTAGTACATACGACGGAATTTTCTTGCCCTCCATTCAATCCTCTCAAATGAAATGAATCGACTAATCCACCGCAACATAATATTTGGGTGGTTATGAAACACCACGACAGGAATCTGTTTGACGAACCCGATGCCAGCATCATCTCGCTGACTCAACAAGAGATATTGTACACGATACTAGCTGGCTTGTAGAGTATCGATTGGGGAAGGTTGGGCTGTTCCCTTCATCAGTTGCTCATCAACAAAAATTCCTCCTTTTGACTATCGACCAACAACCAACAAACAAGGCGACGAAGAACTGCGATGCGTTCCCTCTCGGCGGCAATTTCAATTCATCTGTTCGGCAGTTACATAGTTGTTCTTTTCTTCCAACCGTGCAATTTGGCGATTAAATCTACGATAACACAGTAGGATTTATCACGAAAAAAGAATTACTTCTCTTTCGCTCGATGAGGCGGTCGAAACCAGAAATAGGGCACACACACAAACCAATAAAACATCACCAAACGAAGGGAAACACCTTACCCGACTTTTAGGCAATTAATAGTGACTCCCCTGTAGAATCGAGTAATTTTTCGTACACATTTCTCAAGTTATGCCTTGTATTGCACCAAGGGCATCTGTTGCTAACTGTGCCCCCAAGAATCAAAAAGTACACAAATACTTGCAAGGTTTGGGTTTGGGTAACAATTGTTACCCAAGTTCACCTGTACCATACGAAATTAGGCGGGAAGACCTCATGTTGAGCATGTCTCAGGCCCAAACCCATCAGCCTCGCTGCTGATGCAACAATCGCATCGTCGTCGTCATGGGGAGCATGCTAAGCCACTGCCGCCTCGGCGCTGATGCTATTGTCTTCGTCTTCGTCTTTGTCTTTGTCTTGGTCATCGTCTTCTTCGTCGTCGTCGTCATCGTCATCATCGTAACACGCAGCCTACTGCTCCTTTCGAGACAGCAATGATGAAGTCAACTGCTTCTGCTTACCAGCAAACAATATCATTGTCGTTAAATTCAAAGGAGGGATTCATCGTTGTATAATCGTTGACACAGTAGTTATTAATTATACAACAATCAACAGACAACAGAAAAGGGAGAAGATGATGGCAATAGTGGAGGAGGACTTCAACAACAATGGTGACATAGACAACAGTGAGGAGTGAGGAGGATGGCAACGTGATGATGACAATGACAAGTAGGAGGACGTGCAAGAGAAGAAGAGCTGGAGTAGAGAAGAGGAGGACGACAATGATGTGGAAGATGATGCGAAATGGGAAAGAAAATGTTGTCGAGGAGGGAGAGGGCAATGATTCTTAAATTGAATTGAACTTATCATTAACAATTTAATTAATTGCCTTCATCAGTAAAACTTAAAATTAAATAAAGAGTCATCATCGTCCTCGTTGTCCTCGTCTGTATGTACTGATTATTGCACCAGATTCATCCGCAGACTGTTGAATATTAATGGATTATTGCACCAGATTGTTGTTGAATGTAGAATATGAATAATGCTGTCGCCATCTAGCGTGGATGCCGTGCAGCAAGAATACAATGTATTTGTGGTGATGATGAAGTTGTAGACAATGACGATGGCAGCGACTCTCATCATGCATTTTATTCACTTGAGCAATAATGGCAACGTGGCAGCATCATGAATAACAGTAGTATCAATTTCGGCCTCCACCAACGATTTTACCATGGCATGGAGGAGCTTGTTGTTTCTGTTGGGGCGGCGGCTTGTCATCATTGTGTGGTTGATATTAGTTGAATTGATAGATATCGCCATGTGGGTGAAAATGTGATTCTGATGTGATGTGGTGTTGGTGGTGTCCTGATTGTCGAACTTCCATCCATCTCCTTGCTGAAGTCTTGTGTACTAACTCCACCCTACGTAGAAAGTTCCACATACACAATATTATTTGAGTAATACATATTACTCATATCTCCAAGATAATAATATAATATTATGCAATTCACCTCTCAATAGGTATAGTAATCAAGATAATTTTTCAAATTCCCTGCTGCTGTGTCAACAAACTCAATTGGACATTGCCCTAGTACTTGTTCCAGTCATCAATGGTGCTGCTGTGGCTGCTGTGCTGTAGTTAGTAGTGTGGTACTAGTATGTTGTGCTGGTGCTGGGCTGTGGTATCATGATGCTGCAGTATGGTGGGGTGGGATGTAGGACTAGTTAGTTGGACCCATGCTGTTAATCATTTTTTTGTCTTGCTCTTCTTACTCTTATTCCTGCTGATCCCTTTGACTTCAACCATGGACAACAAGAACACAATGTTTGGTGGTCTGTTACCGCTGTTACTACTCCTACCTTCATTTATAGGTAACAAGGGTACTAAGGAGGTGGTTCTCTGGTGGGAGGAATAGTAGCTAGATTTTGTGGTACACCATGGAGCAGCACCTATTGAGACTGCTGGACTAGTCAGAAGTCAGAAGGAACTTGATTAATGCTTCACCTGTTAATATATGCTCTAACCAATAGAGCTAATATGATAAATCTGGATTCGAACCCAGGACCACACTTTTGTAAATATATACTCTAACCAATAGAGCTAATACGATCTTATTAGCTCTATTGGTTAGAGCATATATTAACATCACCAAAGGAGGAAGCTCACTTCATTGTCCAAAATACATCATATGTTTCAAGTTTCTGCAGCCATCATTATCACTACATGATTTTCATCTACCCAACAATGTCACCAACCATGTAGGATTAGATATTAGTAGATAGTGAAAAGTAGTAGTACTAGTAGTAGTGTAGAACAAAACACAAAAAAACTTGTGTGGGATTGATTGCATACTAATTTCATTGTTGTTCTTGTGATTGTTGGACCTCCTACGACTATTTCTTGGTCCTGTCTATGATTATGATCTGTGATTAATGATCTAGAGTTAGAGCAGTACCAGTACTAGTATATTGGGAGTTGGGCCAATTTATTTCATGTGAGTGAAAGACAAGCAAGTTCATTTTCAAGTTCAGTAATAGTTTAGCAGTTTGCAGTAGCAGATGATTTTCATGTGGCACTGACACTGACACAGTAGGCAGCAGCAGCAGCAGCAGCAGCAGCAGCAGCATTCCCAACAGTCCCCAAGAACCCCAACCCAGCAACAATACCACCACCATCACCATCCTCACTCACTCTGCTGCTGGGGATGCTGGCTGCTGGCTGCTGGCTGCTGACTGCTGACTGCTGACTGCTGACTGCTGACTGCTGACTGCTGATCTGGCAACTTCTGGCAACTTCTGGCAACTTCTGGCAACTTCTGGCAACTTCTGGCAACTTCTGGAGTTGATCGACTATTGCCAGATGATGGATGCTGAACTACACGCTTTCATCACTCTCTCTACCACCACAGTATGCCAGATGCCAGGCAAATCTCCATTATCACTATTACATTACCTAGCACTTCTATCACTGGTGCTGGTGGCTGGTGGGATGAAGGAGAGATTATTCATTCTCAAGAAGAAGGCTTGTTGTTTTGTTTTTGTTTTGTTATGAAGAAGCTAAGAAAGCTGAAGCCTACCACACTGCATACAGGAGGAGCAGTGGCATGAGAGGAGTGAGGAGGAAAACTGTAAAGTAAGTATCATAGTAATAGTAGTAGTATTACTCTAGATAGAATGATAATGCTGATGGGACAGGGGGGTCATGGTGCTTTCATACTAACAAAGGGGTTGTAATTTGTAGTTGTAGGAGCCATGAGCAGTAACGACAGTACAGCACAATACACAAAGAAAGGTATTCTTAGCAAGGAGTGATGAATAATAAATATTATAAGGTGCTATCACCCTCAACCTGCTGTATTCCCTCCTTGATGTGCTCATTACTACTATTGTATCCCCCCCTCCTTGGCATATTACTACTTGCAGCTTGCAGTAATATTAGTCCTCCACCACTCCTCCACTTTGATTCTTACTCAGTTGCTCTCTTGCACTTGAATCACTTAACAGCTGTTGCAAACTGCAGGTTACAGCCCCCCCTCGTCAGTCCTCAGTTTCAGTTTCTCATCACCTTCACATGATCCTCACTCCCTCTGCTTCTTGAATTGTTGTCACTCTTGCATCAATCTTGAGATCCTGTCATCTCAATTTTGCCATGCATGCCATCACTCCTCACCTTGTGCTACTCCAACCCTCCTCATCAACCTCAACAACCACACCACCACTCCTTGTCCTTCTTGTCAGCTTGCATCACTACTAGTACTGATCTTTTTTCTAACCACACACTCCTCCTCACTCCTCATCTTCTTGAATCTTCTCTTCTTACTCCTTATCAACTTCTTGCTTCTTATTGTAGAACTGAGAAGAACACTGCTCCCTGAGTTGAGTTTATAGTTGAATAACTCCACAGGTCCTATCAGCTCTTTGTAACCACACTCAACCCTCCACATGTCACAGGATGTCCACCAGCAGTGCTCCTCCTCTGCTTGCTGCATCACTCATGAGTGGTTTCTTCTTCCCTCTTCAATGATTTCCTGATGTTGATGTTGCATCAGCAGCACACACCACCACACCATGCAACTGAATCCTACAGCTACAAGCTTGTTGTTCATAATGTGTACTATTAACTAGGACCATGGTAGTACTATCTCCTTCTTGGCTCTTGCATCATGGTGATGCTGCAGCTTACTACTACTGTGACACTGTATAGTGGTCACAACAGTAACTTAGCCTTAGCAGCAGCTTGCAGCATTTCATGCTTCATACTACTAGATGAAATCCTAGTGACTCTTGTAGCTTGTACTTGCTTGTATCATCAGTTTGAATTTGCATCCTCAGGCTCAGGACTCCTCAGGTTGTTGCTTGACAGCTTGTTGGGTGCTGGGCAGCATCATCAGCTTGCAACTTGCAACCTCCTTGGAAGCAAAAACGTTTCAACCTCCAGACTCCTGGATCAAAAATCCTCCTCTGCAACAAATTGCCATTCTCTTGCATCAATCTCAGATCCTCATCTGTTTCTTGCATCCTCTGCCACAGTGCTTCATAGCTACAGCCACAGTGCTTGCTGCTTCTATTTCATCATTGTCAGCAGATTGTGCCTTTGACTTGCATTTTTGCATTACTCCTCAGCTTACATCACTCCTCAGTCCTCAGGGAGCCCATGCACAGCCAGCTCGGCACACCCTCAGCAGTTGAAAAGTGTGACTTTTTGAAACTGC
The DNA here is from genome assembly GCA_036940085.1 of Discostella pseudostelligera. NCBI lineage: Eukaryota > Bacillariophyta > Thalassiosirophyceae > Thalassiosirales > Thalassiosiraceae > Discostella > Discostella pseudostelligera. The sequence continues at coordinate 33,053 of JALLBK010000188.1, forward strand.
TGCTGCTCCTGACTAATTGTCAGCTATCTTTCAAATTCAAAAGAATATTTTGAAAAGTGAGGAATGGCAGTGACGGACAGGCACAGTCAACAACCCGTGCCGAGCTGGGGCGTGCATGGGCTCCAGGCTTCTTGAATAACACTTGGCCTGGCGTACTAGCAATTAGCAATAGTATCACACCTGCCTGGCTGCATCCAGAACCATGACCAGCTTAGTATTATCACTCCTCCTTGCATCATGCCTTGTTCCTCCTCTAGTAGTTCTTGGATTCATCTTAGTACTAGGTTGTTGAACAATGCTTGTCAGTAGCTTCCCATCCTCAACAATGTGAGTCACGAGTCCTCAACAGTCCTCCTCAGCTTCTAGCATCAGCCATCAGCACTTCTTACTTTGCAACACACTCCTCATCATCATCCTAAATCCTAAATCAGCACTCCTCATCTTCTTTCTTTGATCTTTAGTACTCTTCAGCATGCATCATCTTGGCAACAGTCTTAAATAGCACATCATGCATCATGAATTGTCCTCAGGCAGCCTACTACTACGACTAAGTGCTCATCATGCTTCAATACTCACTCAGCTTCATCAATCTGGTTGGGTGTTGGGTAACCGGAAATCGTCATGTCATCCATTGCTAAACTGTCCACTGTATCTCATATGTCTGATAGAATGAATAGTGCCATAGTAGATTCTTGATGTGTAGAGGACAGCAAAGTTCATGATTCACGCTTTACCAGTGGTCCACCTTGTTGGTGAAGAAAAGCACATCCAAGGAGGCCGAATGTGTAACACTTCATTCCTGTATTGATCCTCCTCCTGCTTCTTGGTACATTTTTGCATTGCTGCTCTTGCTTGAACACTCCTGCCCCCTAGGTTGCAAATTACCAGATTGAAAAAGTAATTACCAAAGGCCAAAATCAGTAAAACTGGGTAATACCTGGTTTTACCATTTTCTTACCCAGTAATATTGCCAAAAAGTGGCCCTACCAGAGGCAGTAAATGATTTTACTTACCGCATCAGATCCAGTAAAGAATTCAAACAACAAAGACAGGCTGCTGTTGGGGGCCTGCTCTTGCATTTAATACATTATGGTATAGCTATCATCTATCATCATTACCCCCTTGCCATCCATACAATATAAAATATTACACCCAATCAATAGAAATGGGGAACTAGTCATCCTCATTGTATTCGTGATCGCTTTCAACCCCCACATCCTTCTCATAGGTAACGTCGGTGTCCTTGTCATCATTATTGCACCCATCTGAGCCTGAAATTGTTGCTGTGGTTGTTATTGATAAATAGTATCGCTGCTGCTGCTGGTGCTGGTGCTGCTGGTGCAAACTGTGTTGCAAATTTTCAATCATTTGAATTTACCATTTCAATTTCCATTGTTGATTGTTGTTTTGATTTCATTCTATACTAATGATACAATAACATCGCTGCCACTGCTGTCACATCCTCTTGATGACAATTTGATTGTTGCATGAGCATCAGTGGCAAGTTGGCAGTGGATTAGAACTCTGGACATCTTGATGACAAAGATGACAATACAATGACAATGTGATTGCTGCATCAGTAATCAGTGGTGACAAAGACAACGATGATGCTAAGACAAGGCAGCGGCAGCAGGGACAATGATATGATGATGATGATGATGATGATGATGATGATGACAATGAAGTGAAGATGATACCATGATGACAATGACAACAATGAAGTGATGATGATGGTGACAAATCATGACAATGATGGCAATGATGGTGACAACCATGGACCAGCATGATGACAATGAGGATGATGGCAATGAATCACAACAATGACAAAGATGACAATGCTGACGGCGGCAGTGATGGCGATGACAATGAATCACAACAATGTCAATGACGGCAGTGGGGATGAATCACAATGACGACGATGATGGAGCTATCATTGCGAGAGTCTGCAATGCCATCCACCCTTGGTTAATAGATATTATTGCATTGGGGTAGGGGTTGGGTGATGGGTTTGGGTGCTGCGCCTGGGTTGGGTGCTGGTGCAGCAGCACCTTGCTCAATTAAAAGCAATATTGTGATCATCTTCAAATTACTTGAAAGCCCCATGAGGCAATTCTACTAGTTCATCTGTATGTAAAAGTTTGGCGGGTTAGGGTGCAAGTTTGGCAGAAGAAGTTCCTACATAGCCACTGTAGAAGTCCCCTATGTACGGTTTTACTGGGAGCTTACCACCCAACTTTACTGGGCCTTATTTTCATTACTTACCAAGTTGGACCCGGTAAAAATATTACTATGCATAATACCAGTAATACCGCAGTAATTTGCAAAGCCTGCCTCTCCTCAGAAGCTTCTCAAGCCATTAGTGTGCTCTCAGTCTCACTTCTCAATAGACAATAGTCCTCCTCAGTTTACTTATTCATTCACTTGCATCACTTTGTCTGTATTACCCTTGCTGGCTTAAATCACTCCTCATCTTTTAATGTTTTTAAGTACTCTTCAGAATGCATAATGCATCATCATTCTTAGCAATTGGCAACACCGGTCCTCAGCCCATCCATGAATCCTCCTCACCAGGTACCACCAGCACTACTAGTACTACTAGTACACCACACTCCTGACTCCTGCCATCACCCATCATCCCCAGCATGTCGCTTCTCGGCCTCTAACATCAGCCATCCTTCAGTACCATTATCAACATCACTCTTTGCTCTTGCTAGCAGGGTTGCATCATTTTACTCTTTTGTTATCCTCCATTTCTTGCAACTTGAATCTTGCATTTAGTTTTGTACTAGTAGTAAAACCTTGCACATATTGACATCATTACTCCTAACCAGCTTGATTTTTTTCTCCTCATCCTGCTCTTCATTCCTCACTCCTCACCCAGCAGCTTCTTGTTGAATTACAAATTACCATGTTGTCAAAAACAAATGTGTTGTAACTTAGCTATGACACTTCTATTAGTAATACCTATTAATACTCAGCTTGCAGCATCATCACTCCTCCAGCTTCTTCATCCTCAACTGCATCATCATGATGATCATTGTCATTCACCATCACTTGTCAATGGCTTGCATTGTTCTTGATTCTTGTACTATCACTGTCACCAATCACCACCCCTGCCACCACCACTCTGCCTCCACAGGCTGCTGCCTTGTCCTGCTTAGCATCAGTTTGCTGCATGTGAAGAAGAGCACTAGTGGTGATAAAGTCTACCTCCTAGATTTATGAGCTTGTG